>KZ508763.1:33397-47349 GCA_002844005.1 Limosa lapponica baueri | reverse complement strand
TGCCTACTTCCCTTACCTTTAAAGAGGATGAACTCCCAGCACTTGCTAGCTCCTTTATCCTCTGTGGAAGCTTCCCACAGAATCCCTCCCAACTGAGCTCTGAGCGAGCTGAAGTTTGCTCTTCTAAAATCGAAAGCCTCTGTTTTAGTGCTCAATTTCAGCGTGCTCAGCAGGATCCCGAACTCCACAATATTGTGATCACTGCAGCCAAGGCTATCACTAATTGAGATATTACAAAGCAGGTTTTCTTGGTTTGTGAGTAGTAAGTCCAGCAGGGCCTCATTCCTGGTTGGCACATCTAACATTTGTATGAGGAAGCAGTCCTCTACGTGTTCCAGAACATGTGAGCTCCTGTATTGTTCTTCCAACAAATGCCTGGGTAGTTGAAGTCGCCCATGAGAACCAGGTTCTGTTGACTTGAAGCTTGCTTAAGTGACCCAAATATTGCTTCGTTGGCCTTATTGTCTTGGTTTGGAGGTCAGTAGCAGATGCCTACTGTAAGATCCCCTTTGCAGATGACCCCTCTTATCTTGACCCAGAGACATTCAATAGGGCTTCCACAATCGCCATAGTTGAATTCTATACATTCAAGGTTCTCCTTAACATAGATAATGCCTCCTCTTCCTCTTCTTCCCTGCCTGTCTTTATGAAACAGCCTATAGCCATCCATCACAATCCTCCAGTCGTGTGAGTTGTCCCACCATGTTTCAGTTATTGCTATGATATCATAACTTCCTGACTGAGTGTGGAGCTCCACTTTCTCCTGTTTGTTCCCCAGGCTGCATGCATTGGTATACATGCACTTGAGGTGGTTGGTCTTCTGGTTCACATCTTGGGAGGCAGCTAAGGGGCATTTGTTGCTATTCTGGTTGGCCTGGCTCAGTTGGTTGCAGTGGCGTGGGTGTTGCTGTTTTGGACCACTATGCTCCCGGAAGGTAGCATACCTCAATGTGACTCCCTGTCAGGCTGGCAGATGGACTCCTCAGTGCCCCTTAACAGAGAGTCACCTACGAGCACTCATTTCTTTTTGCGGTATCCACTGTGTGCTGCTGGTACAGTTTCTCCTTGCAGACCTTGCTCATGAGTGTCTACAGCTATTAAAGCTTCATATCTGGTTTTGGTTGTAATGCTGGAGGGTGGGGACTGAGGCAGAGTCCTGCTTTTGTGGGTCACCAGGATCCAAGGTGCCTCATTCTCTCTGGTGTCCACCACAGGAGCATGGTTCTGAAACCACTTATCTATCTCCATCTTGGTCCCTCTAATACTGCGCAGCCTTTTAACTGTTTCCTGCAACTCAGCCACCTGATGCAACCGATCATCAACCTGTGCACAGCTTTTGCAGATACTTTCCTTTTCTCCAGGAGAAGGGTCTGGGCACTCATTGCAATATACTGTCTGTACTGAAGTCTCCTTCCTTACCAGTTTTGTCTGGGTGGAAGTGTCAGACATCTTAGGGACTTTCTCTGTAGAAACACTGGTTTT
Source organism: Limosa lapponica baueri (assembly GCA_002844005.1). Classification (NCBI taxonomy): domain Eukaryota; kingdom Metazoa; phylum Chordata; class Aves; order Charadriiformes; family Scolopacidae; genus Limosa; species Limosa lapponica. The sequence goes on along the minus strand of KZ508763.1, from coordinate 45,867 downwards.
AACTCTGAGGCGAGTGCTCACCATCCTGGCAGAGACCTTGAGCGCTTCCCTGGGCTGTGGGCCTACAAGCAGGGTGCATGGCCCTTCTCACGTGCCCTTCTGTGCAAACTGCTGTGCAAACTGCGGCGCCCTCTTGATCCCTGTTTGCCCACCCCGTTCATAGTTTTCCATTTTACTTTTGTGTGTGTGTGTATGTATATGTGCGTATATAAATATATATATTTTTCCCCTAGGTTTAAGAAAGAAAATATTTGTATGAGAGAGCAGAGGCAGTGAGTTTGATAGAGGGAGTGGCTAAACTCAGTTCCTTGTTCTTAAGCCTTTTCATGACACCTATGTTAGTGTGACGTTGAGTTTGAAAGATGCTAGTATTATGTTGTTATTTTTTAAAAAAGACAGTTGAATGTCATAGTTTGAAATACTGACATATCAGTTTTACACTTTATGAAAGAGAGAATGTTTAAAAAAAAATTAAATTTTAAGGTTTGGCCCAAGTACAGGAAATACAAGGACACAGTCTGCACCTGGAAATATGTGACAGCTAGTGATTTGCCTTGGCATAAACTTGTTCTCTTCTGGCTCTTAGACTACAGTGATCTCAGTGGTAGAAATAAAAAAATATAAATTTTCTCTCTGATGTTTGGAAAAGTTGGGGATTGGGGGTATTTTTTGGGGGGGAGGTTGGTGGTGTGGAGTTTTTTTAATGCTGAAAATTGAGCATTTATCCTGTAGCATTTACTGTATAGTGTGTGTTTTGTCTAGGGTTCCTCATCACTGTTACTGTTGGTTTAAATCCATTATATTTCTCAGAGGAAAGTCCTTTGATATACAGACTGTTGCAACTATTTGAGTTTTAAAAGTATTGTGTCATGCAGTGCTGCTTGTACAGTCTTAGCAATCTATAGCGTATCTTCATTGCAGAATATGCAGAATGTACTCATATATTGCCTTGCTTCCTACCTCCTTTGCAGATACAAACTTTTGGGGGTTTGGGTTATAATACTACCCTTGTAGGGGTTGTAAGTTCTACTGAAGCTCAGGGTAGAAATGGACCTTCCCCTCAGTGAGAACACATGATAAATTAAATGTGTGCTGGTAGTCCTCAGAGCCTTCCACAGCTGGTCATCCTGTGGCCAGTGAATAGGCAAGTTCTCCATGCTTCAGTAAAAATGAAGTCACAGCTATTCAACTTGTCATTTTTTTGTCTGTGCTGTAGTTACATCAAGACCTCTGAGAATATGTGGTACGTATAAGAGGGTGTACAGACAGAAACTCTAGTGTAGTTTCACACATCTGCATTAATTTGGATGACTAGAATTGAAGTAAACTCTACCCAGTATGCACTAGTCCTCTGTGCTTGAACTCCCATAAGTACTTTTTACCAGTGAATTTGAAACTTTTTAAAGCATGTATGAGCGCTGCCATAGCATCTCAAGATTTGATAAATGTTTTAGCAAGGCTTTGTTTTTAAAAAAACTTGTTGATACTCATTTTGCCTTATCCCATTTTCTTCTTGTGCTGATTTAACACTTTAAAGCTAAGACAGCTTAGTAAGACCTTGTGGATGTTTGGGTCTTTAAAATTTATCTTTCTGTTTTTCTTTATTCTAAGTATAAATTAGCTGTTAGTCTACAGTAGTGATCCTGCATTCTTCCTCATAGAGGGTTTCACTAGGGTAGCCCTGAAACAATCATGGTGAACTTTATTATTTTATTTTCTTTTTCCTTGTTTCTTGTATTTTCCTTTCTTCATTTCCCCATCACTCTTGCTTCTAGCTACAGATTTGTATTATAATCTTGTGTTTATTAATAAGTCAGTTGAATACTGAATTTGAAACTTTTACTCTTAGTTGATATGCAGTGTGGTCATATTACCCTCCTCATGTCCAAATTGGGTCAATTTATTGTGAGAAGCAGGGATGATGAAATAGGTCTTAGTTTGCTGATCCTGCTAAGCCCAGTGGGGAATCCATTCCCAGGCAGCCATTGTTAAGAGGAAGTGTTGACAAGATAAGGAATCTACGTATTTTGTGTGAACACTGAATATTGTATGGTCCACATATGTTGATGGATTGGTATTGCTTAATGGAGAGCACAGATGATAGCTAGTTGATCTCTTAATAAAGAAAATGATTTGGAATTAGTTTAGTTCTTTACATCTAGTTCCTGAGCAAATACTTGCAATATCTATTAGACTTTTTCTTTCTGTTTCACAATCTTTTTGTTTTTGAACTTGCCACTTACTTTCTACGTTGCAAAACATTAAACTTTTACAATTTCCCATCAACTGCAGATCTTACTGACATGATTTTTGCTTATTTATCTAAATGTAGGATTTGGCATTTTTGGTGGCATTTTGTCACAGGGGCTTGTCTGACAGGTATTTATTCATGTCTCAATGTTTCTCCTTGCTGAATTTTCTTCTCTTCATGTATCATCTTCCACAGTCCCTGTGACATTTACCTATGGCACTGTGCTATGTTGAGAAATGTTATTGTTTTATAACGCTCTAATTTACCCAACGTTAAAGCTAAGGTAACAGCTGTGTACAATAATACTACTGTATTTAAAATATCTTTTGGTGAATCATGGTGGATGTTGCCCTTAATTTCTGGTAAATAGTTTAAACACCAGTTATATTCTACAGTGGGTGCCTTGCTTTTATTTTTCAAGTCAGGCTAATATGTTAGTGTTAGAGCATCATGCCTGAAGTAGGCCCTTGATGACAGGAATTGGAAGTTTGGAAGCAGCCTTTTTGCTCCCCAGTTTTCTCCTTAGCAAGTGTAAGTAAACTCAGCAGTCGTATTTCTTCATATCCCCCACTTCAAAATAAGGAAGCTTTTTCATGGTTTGTTTCTTTCTTTCAAAGTCAACAGATGCAGATGATTGGTTGAGGTGCTGCCTGCAGGAATCTGTGAATAGCTTCATTCGTTATTTTTTTCCCCTCACTAGTACAATTAAATTAGTTTTAGCAACAGGGAGAGGAGTGGTTCTGTTTTGTGGCTTTAAATGTTGTCAGTTAAGTGTGTTCTAGTGCAGAAGATGATCAGCCTACTGCCACCCCCACCCCCACACACACGCACACCCTTGCTGGCTGACAGCCAGATGAATTGTGCTGGCAGTGATAGGCTTAGACTTTGATATCAGCTTTGGAGGTTTTTTTTGTTTGGATTTTGGTATTATCTTTGCTGGGGGTTTGTTTCTTTTTAAATGCTTGCAACCCAAGTGTACATAATTTAAAATTATTTTGCTTGTGTGGTGTTGTAATTCCAATGTTTTCCCTCGTGATATCTCTACAGTATGGTAGTATTTAACCTAATGAGGAATTTGATTAAAGTTTTAACTTGGTTCCTATGTAAAATTGTTTTAGAAACCCAAATGTTTATATGTTTTTGAATAGTCATGAAATAAATGTTTAACTTTAAATATTATTCTGTTTAAATACGTTAAGTCTAGTGTGAAATGAATGTACAGGTGGAATAATCCAGTGGCTCAAGAATATGCTAAGGTCAGTGATCATATGACTTGACACAATTCATATAATCAGTGACAAATTCAGAGTTTGTCTCTGTGGGGAATTTTACTACTGTTATTTTAACAGTATTAGATGGTCTGCATGGATTTATATTATGTGTGAAAACACACTTCTGGTTTTCCAGTTACTTTTATAAACACTTTATTTAATCAAGTGTTTGGTAGTATTTTGTATATAGTTAGTCTAAATCACAACATGAAATATAGTTTGCAAGTACTTCCTTAAAGATAATTTTTCCCCCTATTGTGTTTATGAGAAAAGTAAAACTAGGGAAACAAAACAGAGTTTATATTTGCTTTGAAGAAATGCATGCTCAAAAAAAATAATGGGGGGGCCACGATACACACTGCTGATCTAAAAAGACTTAAAACAATTGTGTGTGTGTGTATACACAAAAATATGTGGGATTCGATAGAGCTAAGTAAGGGTTTGGGTAGGTGAGAAATACCCTTGTTTGACTCCTCTACATTAATGATTAATATTCTCCCTTCTCTCTCTCTCTTTCTCCTTTTAATGTTTAGTGAAAAGTATCTGATTAAACTCTTAATTTTCATTCGTGATTTATTTCATCCAGTGCATTCATTTGTATGCTATCCATGTGTCTGGGCTAACCTAACAATTGATTTATAGGTGAAGCTAAAGTCTTTTTAGTGTGATATTTTTTTTCTTTTTTAAATCCTATTTAATTAGCCATTGTGTAATATCCTGTTAACTTCTAATTGCAGCCAATCGGATGATGATTCTGGGTCAGCATCAGCTTCTGGATCTGATTCAAGCTCTGGAAGCAGTAGTGATGGAAGTAGCAGTCAATCAGGTAGCAGTGACTCTGAGTCTGGTTCAGAATCAGAATCAGAGTCTGACACATCTAGAGAGAAGAAACAAGTTCAAGCTAAACCACCACCAAAAGTTGATGGATCTGAGGTAAACCAGAACATATAAATTACCCCTTTGTGGGGAAAAAAACCCCACTGCAGAGTAGTTACAAAAGCAGTTTTAATTTAAACAAACAAAACCCCATAATTTTTACTTAGAATGTTAACTTGATTGGGTTAGTGAATGCACATGCTTAACTCTCATAACAAACATTGGGCTCTTAAATTCTCATCTCTGTAAATACCTACAGTTAGACAATTACCTAAATGTTATCATGCAGAAGCACCTATTAATTATTGCATATTTTTGAAGACAAAACCACACATAATGTTGTTATTTCTAAAATTTCTTAAAAGTTGTCTCTCTAATGCTTAGTTTCTTCATATCAATAAATGATTGTACGACAATCTCAGACTTAGATGCGGCTTGTCTTCTGCATGGGGAAAAAGTCTGCCAAATTTAGGAAAAAAAAAGAAAAAGCAAAAAGTGGTGTTTAGAAATCCCTTAAATGCAATGGATGAAAGTTACCTGAACTCTCCTTAATTTGAATGATATATGTGAAAGGTAATAAAATATTTCCTGCCGTAGGATTCAAAGGCTGTTAAGGATTCTTTTTTTGTGTTTTTCTTTTTTTTCGGTTGTTGTTCATGTTCATGCTTTTGATATTGTCTCTCCACAGTATCCTTCTAGAGAAAATGTCCAGCACACAGCTAGAAAAGTTCATAATACAATGGGTGAACAATTGGCTGACAGGTTGGGCTCAAAGAATTGTAGTAATTGGGGTTACATCAGGCTGGTGGCCAGTCATCAGTGGAGCTCCCCAGGGCTCAATATTAGGGACAGTTCTCTTCAGTGTTTTTATAAATGATCTGGGTGCAGGAATCAAATGTACATTAAGTAAATTTGCTGATGGTACTAATCTAGGAGGAGCTGTGGACTCCCTTGAGGGTGGAGAGGCCTTACAGAGAGATCTGGATAGGCTAGAGAGCTGGGCAATCACCAACTGTATGAAATTTAACAAGAGTAAGTGCCGGATTCTCCACCTGGGATGGGGTAATCCTGATTATACATACAAATTAGGGTATGAGAGGCTGGAGAGCAGACACCCAGAAAGAGATCTGGAGGTTTGGGTTGATGGCTAGTTGAATATGAGTCAACAGTGTACCCCAGCAGCCAAAAGGGCCAACCATGTCCTGGGGTGCAGCAAGCACAGTATAGCCAATCGAGGGAGGTGATTGTCTCACTCTACGCTGCACTGGTGTGGCCCCACCTCGAGTACTGTGTGCAGTTTTGGGCGCCTCAATATAAGAAGGACATCAAACTATTAGAGTGTGTCCAGAGGAGGATGACCAAGATGGTGAAAGGTCTTGAGGGCAAGACTTATGAGGAGCAGCTGAGGTCACTTGGTTTGTTCAGCTTGGAGAAGAGAAGGCTGAGGGGTGCCCTCATTGCAGTCTACAACTTCAAGGGGGCAGTGGAGGGAGAGGTGCTGATCTCCTCTCTGGTGACCAGCAATAGGACACGAGGGAATGGAATGAAGCTGCGTCAGGGGAAGTTCAGATGGGACATTAGGAAAAGGCTCTTCACTGAGAGGCTGGTCGGTCACTGGAACAGCCTCCCCAGGGAAGTGGTCATGGCACCAAGCCTGTCAGAGTTCAAAGAGCATCTGGACAACGCTCAGTCATATGGTTTAGTGTTAGGTAGTCCTGCAAGAAGCAGGAAGTTGGATTTGATGATCCTTATGGGTCCCTTCCTACTTGAGATATTCTATTGTTCTATGTACTTTGGTATTCACATATGAAGCAAAAATATATCAGCTAAGTGGACTGAAAGGGCTTACCTAGATCAGTTTAAAAATATACTTTAAAAAAAAAAGTTATCTTAATAATAGAGAGGTCTGCACAACTATTGTTATACTTACTGTAAAAATTGTCAGCAATTCTTATATAACATTCCTTTCTGCAGAAGTCTTGCTACTTTAAAATGCTATCCAATATTATTAATGCATGAAGTATTTTATAGTGAGTTTTTTATTATTAATAAAATTGAGATCCATCTTAATAGTGATGCTGCTCATCTTAAGAAAAGTAACTATGTGGTAAACTTTAAAGTTTCAATAGGTTTAAATGACTCTTGTATCTGAATTCCAATTCAGTTTTGGAAGTCCAGTCCAAGTATACTTGCTGTGCAGAGATCAGCAGTGCTCAAGAAGCAACAACAGCAGAAGGCAGCCTCATCAGACAGTGGTTCAGAAGAGGTGAATAACATATAAGTTAGTAAATAAAATGTAAACGTGCATGTCATTACTCCATATGTTAGAATAAAATTATGTAGAGCCAAGTTCTGTTCTCCTAAGTTTGTGTGTGTTTAAAAAGTCTGGTTTTAGTCTATAAAAGTAATGTTCAAATAACGATTGTATTTTAAGACAGGTTTTTTGTAGTGTTTTCTAGAGTGCTGCTGACATGGTATATTCATAGATAGAGAAATACAAAATCAATAGCAATCCTGATTTTATTCAATATCAGTGGGTACACTGAGGGGGATGAAGAGGATAAGACACGAAGAATATGATTTCAGTTTGAAAGTGGGAGCTGAATTATCTTTTTAATACTAAAAATACATCATTCTTTTTGTGGTAATAAATCGTATATGTTCTTTTCTTCATCTGCAGGATTCATCGAGCAGTGAAGATTCTGCAGATGACTCTTCCAGTGAAGCCAAGAAGAAAAAACATAGAGAGTAAGATGATTTTCATAGATAATATAATTTTTTGTTATGGCAACATAACCGTAATTACCCAGGCTTCACTTCTCTGCACTTGAAATACATAATCTTGTGTTTCTCAATTTTGATTAACGTTTTGGAATATTTTAAAATAAATATTCTCAAAGGAACATATATATCACTATTCATTTCTGAACAAAAGACTGTATTACTTACAGTGTTATAGAAAAACATTCATCAGCACTTTTTATTTTTAAAGTAATCTTATTTGCAGCATATTTTTCAGCTGAAGATCCTCCCCAAAAATTATTGAAGAAATAGGAAACTACTTAAGTAGGATGTCTCAGATAAAATTTAAGTTGGAATCCCATGGGTCATGCCAAACTTTTAGTCGCTTTAGAGGAAAAACCACAAAAAATTATTACAGGTTTGACAGTAATAAACTGTCTTGGCTAGTCAATAAAGTTAAGTTGAAATTGAGCTGATTTTAAGCTGTAGATGGAAAAGTTTGTGAAAAAGATTATACCTTCTCATTGGTAGTGACCTGTGTGTATGTGGGGCAGTGTTTTTGTTTGTGTTTTGTTTGAGGTTTTGTGGTTTTGGGTTGGGGTTTTTTTGGTGGATTTTTTGTTTGTTTGTTTGTTTGTTTTTATGAACAATGTATATAAATTGTTCTCTCATTCCTCTTCTCCAGTTAATTGAATCATCTCAATATTCAGGGTTGCCAATATAATCAAGAAATGGGGTGAGGCAAAAAAACTTGCTATGCAAAATAGTATTTCTCTAGTGATGAATTGTTATTCACAGTCTTCTGTTACTTAATAATGTGATTACACCTCATAACATACCCTGTAACAGGAAAGATATTTCAGTTTAGAAAGTAGTAACCAAATAACCTCATATATCCAGTGCTTCAATTTTGATTTATACCTGTTTTTAACAAGTATGTTTGCAGTTGTTATCTGACATGCAGATCAGATTTCTCTCTATATAACTTAGTACAGGATCCAACCCTAGAGTATGGTGTTTGATGTTCTCTATATCTCCAAATAAATACCAGTTGTGGATTTGCATAGGGTGGGGGTAATTGGTTGGTTTGGGGTGGAGTTTTTTTTGTTTTATTTTGGGGGAGTTGTTGTTTGGATGTTCTTTAATTTACTGCTTGCAGAAAAAAAAAACTTTTAAGGAGACAGATGATTCTATAGTATTTCCAAGACACACAGATGTATTGACCACAATGAAAACGTAACTTCTAGGACCAACGCATATTTAAGTGTCAAAGCACTGATTCTTAGGCTTCCTGATCTGAAATTTAATGAAAAGGTCTTTGAGTAATATTCCACCTTTGAAGGCCATTAGTACTGTTTGAGCATCTTGATCAAAGACCCCTAAACCTGAGAATAGATAGCAGTATAAAGATTTAGCAACCTTTCAAGAATGCATGTGTCACAGATGGAAATATTTGACATGGTTATGATTTAGCAGCAATTCAAAATTTATTAATGATTTAAGGCAGATCAATAGGTTGAATTTTAGCAGCACGTAATCATTAACTGATTTAAGGATTTACAAGATGATTTAACAAAATAATTGAACAGCAACTTAATTACAGATTCACGCTAACTTGCTATAAGGTATCCCAAATCAATACATATGCATATGCATATGAACACAAACATACACCACTTGAGAAGTCACACGCATGCACACCTGAGTTCTAACTGCTAGGACCAAAGATCTCTTCACAGAGGGCGACTCCAGTGAGCCAACAGGTGCCTCTTTTGATTCCTTGCACGCACACAAATGAATGGACAGAATATATTTGGATCCAGTAAAGTATAAAAACACCTATACTCATAAGAGCTAATGTGTATATTAGAGACACATGGATAGAGAGGTGGATGAAAGAGAGGCTTGCCTATAGTTAAAATTTCCCTCTTCTCCAGTTCGGAGTAAATATTCACAATGCATCAGCATTCCTCAGCAGGTGATAATTGAGACTCGAGAGGGTTGACTTGCCCTGACCTTTTAATCCTCGAGGTATCTGCCTGAGTAGTGTCCTGACTCAGGGGAGATGCTGGTCACAGCCTGCTGCGATCCAGAAGAGCTCAAAGGATCTCACTAGAATCACTACTTATAGGGTCTGAGATAGTTGACTTTGGTCAGGTACTTTCCCATTCTGGCCTAACTCAGACAATGGAGCATTCTGGTACTTTCCACCAGTTGTGCAAGCCCAGAACTTGCTAGATCGTGAAGTTCTGGTATCACCCCCCTCTTTGGGCCACGATCCATATATTGTCATGAGTGATCGATTACCATTATTGTTTCCAAGCGATAGGAGTCACGGGAGCCAGGTGCACTAAGGGGTTGCCATAAGGTTCTGGTCTTTCTGTCTTTCCCATTATGTATCCCAGGTGTTAATGGGTTGACATAATATTCTGGTCTATTGTATTGTTATGTGGCCCAGGTTGGGGAGGAAAAAATCACACCAAGCACTGAGTTGCCTAAAAGGAGGAGGGGGTTGAACCACCATGGCATGCCAGACTTTTCTCCCCGCCCAAACCCAGCTATTAAGATTAAATTTCTCTGTACAAACAGAGTCTGAAGTAAGATACTGTTGATCAGTGGGTACATCTTTCCTGTTGCAAAGTAGATCTCAGCTAAGCAGGAGCACAGAGATACTGCCACTGGGAGTCACAAGTGGCTTACTTATAGTATCCTGCGTGGATGTGAAGCACTGGAAGCCAATGCCTCTCAGATTGCCATGGTTCAAGTCTTTCTGTGTGTTTTTCAAATCTGATTCTGCATTATTTTTGGTTCCTGTGCTGAATTCACATGAGGCACAGGGAACATAGCTATTAGAGAATTTTGGATTCTGCAAAATATAATGTTATGGGGTTTTATGACTTGAGCATAGGTAAGTTCCAGTAAATATGTATCTTTCCAGCTAAAGCCTTGTTAAGGACTTTAGGTTTATTGATGTCAAATTAACTCAATTATTAAAGCTGTAATTTATACAGAAATCCAGATTTTTGGTTTGATTTGTTTTTTAAATTACCTCTTGATAACAGAAAACTTAATTCAACTCTCTTTGAAGCCATCGGGTATTTTTACCTGTTATCCATTCATGATAAGTTTCTGTCCTTCCAGCTGAAATTATTATTAAAACATTTTTATTTCTGTTGAAATTAAAGCAGCAAGGCTGTGTTGAATACCTGATTTAAAAACAAAACAAATTAAAAACCCCAAAAAACCCTAATATGAGTTACTGTTTTGTCTCTCAATATGTACAGTGAAGACTGGCAAATGTCTGGGTCAGGGTCAGTATCAGGAACTGGCTCTGATTCTGAATCAGAGGAAGATAAAGAGAAAAGCAGTTGTGAAGATAGTGAATCTGACTATGAGCCAAAAAACAAGGTCAAAAGCCAGAAACCTCCAAGCAGGTAAGAAGTACTTTGGTAATATTTCTAATTTGTAATCAAGTATTGTACTACTATACAGGCAAATGAAAACATTAATATTTCTTACAGAACTTGAATGGTTTGTGTTGAATACCTCTTTCCTGTCTGCTCCAACTGAAAGTGGTGTAACTGAGCAGTCATGAAATACATGTATTCAGAAACAAATACAGAAGGCTTGTAGTTGTCCGTGTTGAAACCCCACTGTTGTGTTGTATCTTATTGTCTTCAAGAATTGAGCCAAAAAGCAGCAAAAAGGTTGCAGGACAGAAAAAGAGGCAGCTTGATTCATCGGATGATGATGACTATGACAAGAGAGTATCTCGTCGCCAAGCAACAGTCAATGTTAGTTACAAAGAAGCTGAAGAAACCAAGACAGATTCTGATGACTTGTTGGAAGTTTGTGGAGAAGATGTCCCACAGCCTGAAGAAGATGAATTTGAAACTATAGAGAAGTTTATGGATAGTAGAATTGGCCGAAAAGGAGGTATTTTTTCATCAGTGTTCTTAAGATGCTGCAGTACGTTGTGGTGCAATGTAAACAGCAATTGTTCTCAGCTGTAGGTAACCTGTGATGTTTGTAAAGAATAAGTTTAAAAATACCAGAAAGTAATCTTATTTTGGTTTTCATACTCATAAGGATGTTTCTTTTGTAAGCCATATAAAGTAAAACATAGAAAAACTTAACTAATTAATGCAGAAAGAAAAAATGGAGTGGAATATAGCTCCATATTGCATAAATGTATACCATACTGTTACATTACTATTTGTACAGTTTATTGATACCTGATAGGTATAAACTGTATACAGGGGGGTAGAGAAAAAGTGGACTGGATAAGACAGCTAACCAGTAGCCCGAATGCTGAAGTATGATGTTGGGAAAGCTGAACCATTGAGACTGTGATTTCAGTTATTCCTGTACAAATAGTCCCAATGTAATGCAATGGATGGTGGAATCTAAAATTTCAGTGGTGTATTTGCATGCGCACTTCTAAAAGTAAATTTTATGAATGATGGTAGGGGTGTTAGCCTGCAAATTAGGGTTCTGATTATAGAAAACGGGCCTGATCACACTTCAGAACTGCCTTTTCCCATACCTGATTTCTAGAGTTTCTCACCTGTCTCAGAGCTTGCACTCTCTTTCCTCTCAACTTTCTTTTCCCATACTGTCCTAAATTCCAGTGTATTACTCTAGCCCCTTACTCCAATTCACAGTGCCACTGCTATGTTAAAAGCCTTCTGGACTAGGCTTCTTATATTCTGCATGCCCAGATGTTGTTACTGTTTGTGCTGTCCTTTGCTAATGCCACACTATTGCTATATCTGTCCCCTGCATCTGGTTGGGTCCACTTCCTTATTTGGCTCTTCTTACAGAAATGAGCATGTTTCCTGCTGCTAGTGTGCTTCAGCTGTAATACTGTATTTAATTAAAAATTACCCACATAAGATTCCAAAGGGGGGGGGGAACAAATCACAGAATCATAGAATGATATGGGGTTGGAAGGGACCTCTGGAGATCATCTAGTCCAACCCCCCTGCCAGAGCAGGTCCACCTAGAGCAGGTTGCACAAAAACATGTCCAGGCAGGTTTTGAACGTCTCCAGAGAAGGAGACTCCACAACCTCTCTGGGCAGCCTGTTCCAGTGTCCTGCCACCCTCAAAGTAAAGAAGTTTTTCCTCATGGTGAGATGGAATTTCCTGTGTTCCAGTTTGTGCCCATTGCCCCTTGTCCTGTTGCCAGGCATCACTGAAAAGAGTACGGCCCCATCCTCTTGACACCCACCCTTTAAGTATTTATAGGCGTTGATCAGATCCCCCCTCAGCCTTCTCTTCTCCAGACTAAAAAGACCCAAGTCCCTCACCCTTTCCTCATAAGAGAGA
>KZ508756.1:10707-23745 GCA_002844005.1 Limosa lapponica baueri | reverse complement strand
TACATAGATAAGGAAAAAAAGTCCCCCAAACCCCGAGGTCAGAATTTTAGAGCACTGTCACGGAACAGTCTGAGTATTTATGACATGATAGATGTGACAAAACTTCTTTGAAAAAAAGCTTCCATGAAAGGATCAGCATGAAGAACAGTAATGTTGAAATGTGATTTTTATATAGGATTTGTTTTATTCACGTTTGGCAACCATGAGGGGAAAGAATAAGCTATTTTTATTCCATGGTGCTGAGACCAAAATTCAGGTTTTCTTTAAAACTCATTGTAAATGGGGAATTTGGTGGAGGCCATGAACTGCTTTAATACATATTCCATCATTCCATGCTGCGTTTTTTTTTCTTGTTTTTATTCACTTCAGCATACTGAATGATTGAAAATCCAGCTACAGCTAGCATAGGCTTCATTGTTAGAGCCAAAGCCTTAGATGTGCACTGAATGGCAAGTGGTGTACCCAGAAAACCTAATGCTGTCTGAAGGGAGAGAAGGGCTGGGGTAGTTGGATGAATACTTAATTCCTTATATCTGTTTTATGTCTCTAGTCAGCCTGGAAACACAGATTTCCTAGTGAAAGAGTTATATGGTCTTTCCAAGAACTCTGCTCTCTTGCAAAAGAGAAGATTGGCTTCTATGTAAAGTGTCAGCAACGAAGGATAGTAGAAAAAAAGATACTGTGTAGGAATCTCAGCAGAAAAGCTAGCTTTAAAAAAATAACATTCCTACTGGCACAACCTCTTGGCCTATAATAAAGATGAAATCCTCACATGACAGAACACTCCATTCCCCCGTGTCAGAAAAAGGACACTGTCTAGCACAGACTTTTGGTTGCCCAAAGCGGTAATTACCAACGTTCTGGAATGAGACAAGAAATTGTTTCTTTCTGTTCTATAAATTCTGTGACAAGGTTTTAGTCTCCTTTACTAAAATCTCACATAACCTGCCTGTGGAACTGTAAGAAATGAAATAAAAAGTAGCCCTCCCCCAAAGAAACAAGCCTTTAAGATTTTGGGATTAAATCTGCAGATTCTGTCAGTTCTCTTCCATCTGTCATTTATTGCATCCATAGCTTTCCATATTTAAACAATAGTCACTGTAATTTACCACTTAACGGCAATAGTTGCTTATGTCAGCAATCAAAAGTTTTCCAGCAGGAGAAGGAAATTAATATTTTTGCTTTGTGTTTTCAAGGATTAGTGCATATGGTCACCATACTAAACTGCAGTTCCAGTGTTTAATTTTATGTTTAAATTGTTTCATGAATAACTTTATACTTCTGCTCATTTGGGATAGCTATGGAAAAAAGGAAGCATTATATTTGATCCCTTACTGTTGAGTGAAGGAAAGGCAAAAGCACCATAGCTTGGCATGGAAACCCATCTGGTTAATTCAGTGGAATAACTCCCTTTTGGCCATCTTTCTGTTTATTGTATTATAACATATTATTTTTCTTTTTCCAGTCTGGTCTCTTGTTCATACACAAAGATACAGCTGAGAAATTGAAAGATTCCACTTAGAAGGAATTTGTCCCATTTGTACCAGTTGCTTTGGTCCTACAGTTTAATACAGATTTTTCAAACAGAAATATAAAAGTATACTTGATAGTGCATCTTTCCTTATTCTTCATTGTCTGTCTTCCCTGATAACATTTTTAATTAGTTTTTTCCTTATTTTACCAAACTGTTTTTATTAATGCAGCACTCTTTTTATATGTATTATAATTCATTTTAATGGAACGGGCTATGAGCATCTGCCCTTGTTGACCGGAGACCCCTTTGGTTTGCCAAAAATGTCTCTTGCGTATAGGGGTTTTTTATGTTAAAATTTAAGCTTTTTTTTCATTTATTTGGTAGCTGATAATTACGGTGTCAGAATTATACTGTATACAAAAGACATAGAGCCATCCTTAACAGAAGATGGGGATCCAACCAGGTGAAGTTATAAACAAGGCAACTTTGTGAATCTCAAACTAGCTATCATGGGGCTTTTTTCCTGCTGCACTTTCCCCAGCAATCCCATTATGGATGTAAATGAGCATGTCAATTATGTAAATGTAAATTATTATTAGAATAATAATTTAAAATCTTTTAGAGTCGCTGCAACCGTAAACAGACACAAATTTTTATGTCTGCTCTCCGTTATAGGTCCCACTTTAATTGGAGCACTGAATTTGGGCCCTTTGATTCTCAGTTTTGAAAATCAGTCTAACCTTTTTACCCTGATTTATGTTTTGGGGATTGAAAATTATGTTTTAAATAAGGCAGAAGGGGAGTTTGAATTTGGGTCTTTTGGCCATACAACTTCTTTATCAACATAAAAAAAAATAATGCTATACAACAGCCCCCTCTCTGAGGCGACACAGAGAGAAGCATGCATTTTCTTTTCTTTTCAATTATAAAGCTCAAGTTTTAATCAGAAAGGGAGCACAATATAATTTTGACAAAAAAGCACAAAAGATTTTGTGTTCATTCCAGTACAGAATAAAAGAATTTAATGAAACATTGAAATTTGCCATAAAATGGAGCTGTCATCTTCACCATCATCACTTCTGATCTTTCTGATTTGTTTTTTCCCCTGACTTCCGAATAATATGGATAAAGCCCAAAGGTCAGTAGATCCATTTGATCCTCTCGACTTATATACCGTACTACATTTTGCCTATTCTTGGCCTTCGCCTTTGCTGGTAGTAGAGTTGCTCTCCCTTCAAAATTAGGTGTATTAAAATAATGATGGCATTAAATCCTACAAACTCTGATTGTATCCAGTACAAACAACCTGAGTTTTGAATGAAAACCTTCCGGTTTTGGTTAAGGTCAGCCATGTTATTTTTGTGGGGCATGTGTGTATCTACTGCCTTTTAGAAGACAGTTGTGAGCTAAGAAACGCTGGTAGTTGTCTGCATTTTCCTAAATAACAGGTAGGAGCTCAGAGTTGAGGCCTGAGCCATCAGGCAGACTGATGTCTTAACGCATGCAGGTTGTAAGAAATAAGGCGTTTTTCACTTTGCCCAGACATTCATATATGAAGTCCTCCTTACTTATATGAAGGGTTAACGAAGATCTGGTTTCATCAGGAAGAAAGAAGCCTTTCCATACAACACTAACAAGGTTTTCTTTTGACACAAATATGTTTAATCACCCAACATGCAACAAGTACAATCATTCAAATTAGTGGTGTTCAGCCAAATGTAACATCACAAACACTGAAAGGCTTAAGTTACACATTCTTCCAGAAAGGATAAAACCAGTTTTTTTGGCTCTCTTGTATAATTGAAAATTGTTAGTGTCTGTGTTTATGTGCCAACAAGGGCACTTGGGCGTCTCTTGTCTGATCAAGACTGTCGCCTTCTGTGTCCTTCAGGAAAAGAGAACCGCCAAACACCACAAAAGGTGACATTTGAGCAGACAAGATGCTGAGCTGAGTCCATTAATCTCTTATTAATCACACTGACATTTTAAAGGATGATTTTCTTGAGCGGGGGAAAAAAAAAATATCTCCCAATAGCTTACCAGATACTGTGAGGACTGGAAACAGGATGGGTAGAGGCCCATGATGGATTGAATTTTCTGTTACCAAGAGACAAAATAAACAAATGTGCTTCATCCTGAGAATGTCCACCTGGGGAAGAGCACTCAAGGGACAGTCACTCACTAGGCCTTTTGGCTTCCTTGGGTTGGGATCAAGCTCCCAAGATCCTTCCAAATTTTGGACAGCTATTTGAACCAAATTTTTGTATTGCTTATTGGTACATGGATTTTTTTTTCTCATTACAAAGCTTTTTTTCACATGTCTGGACAGACTGGTTAACCGTTTGCTCTTGCATTTCCCATCAGCCTTAAGTTTATTGACCAAAACTGTTTACTGTTTGAAGCAGCTGTGGTAACCAGCCATTATTCCTGCTTGATAGCTTTTTTTCTTATTACATTTTCATTTAGTTGCCTTCACATCTGCACAGAACACGTTCAGGTACGGTTTCAGAAGTGATCATTTTAGAGTATCCCTGTGGGAGGAAAGCAATTCTGTCTTACCTGTCACCGCAGTTGTGACACAGGTACGTGTATTTGCTGGCCTCTTGTGTTTGGCAAAGAACAGGACTGTAGCCTCACTGTGCAGCGATCACATAAAAACTCTTTGCATCTATACTTGAGATATGGACACATTAGTTCTCCGTCATATTTTTTTTTTCTTTAGCTTACTTTTGAAAATTCTGTTTCTCCTTCTACTTGTCTGTCACTATACATCATGCTAAAAAAAAGAAAATACCACTTTTTACTTACAATTCTGTTGCTTATAAGTTGTATGGACCCTAAGACAGAATGCTATGAAGTTAGGCATAGACAGTGATCAATATAATCATTGCAGGCATCCCTTTAAATGTCTTAAATGGCTTTAATGTCTCAAATGTCTTTTTTAGAGACAACTGCAGGATTCTTTGATATTTTTTTTCTTTCCTTTTCTGAAAGTCTTGACCATTTACCTTTACTCCTAGCAACTGTGGCAGAGATCCATAGATTTCTGATCAAGACAATATATCTAGACAATATATCAATTTAAAGCCTGTCCCTTTTCTTCCTTCCTTTGCAATTCCAGAGAACTACAAACAAACAATGTCACATGTAAGATTACCTTTCTACCTGCCCAAATCCCTCAGGAACTCACACAGCTCTGCTGTATTCATGATGTCAGTATCATTATATGTGTAATCTGTAAGGTATGTTCTCCAGTAATTCCCAAATTCCCATACAAGTTCATCCAGCCCTGACAGCATTGCAGCTCCTCCTGTCAGGTATTGTTCTCAGGAGGTGTTTCCAGATGTTATAAAATTCCAGTACGTATGCTTTATTTATAGAAGTCACCTTTCTAAAATAAATATTTAAATGTTCTCTTTAGCAGAGAAAAAAAAGCTAAGTTTAAATCTTTTCTAAGTTCACCTGAAGTGTTTTGGAGTGTTCTCACTATAGACACATGTACGTAATGTTCAAAAAAATTCAACCACAACAATTCCTAATATTAGTGTTTATGGTATTTGTTCATTTTTCTTTCCAGTATGTTCTGAAAATAAAACACATTGCAAACAATGCCAAGGCGATCTGCATAACATTTCAATGTTGAGGCGATATAAGGTCTATAAAGACTCTGTAATATTAGGGGTTTTACCTCTACTTGCTTTGAACAGTGTTATAGCTCCATTTCTAAATATCATATATCATATTAATGCTCCAAACACTTTCCAGCATTTCAGTTTTCATCAACAACTGTTCCAAACTGATCAGTTGAAGTTTACATAGTGTGGCTCAGATATGACATATGTATTGCCCATATTCCTCAGGTTTTGTGTTTTGTATTTGGAAAGGACAAACTATTTCTCACTCTTATCCTTGTGTTTTCATGGTCGTCCAGTCTCAAAGAAATAGTTTAGAAATGAGCTTACACATGGGGAAATTTCCTGGAAACAACTGATGAAGGGGAGTCCACTGCAAATCTAGACCCAATTAAGATTTTTCAAGATTCAAAGGTGTTATCAAGAGTCACCTAAAATATATATGGTATTACGTTACTTGGAAGTAGCTGTGTGATCTTATTCTAATTTAGGGATTAAATACAGGTTAAAGAAATGCATGTACATTAGTGGATCAAAACTGAAATGAAGTTTTATAATACACTAGTAGAATACTATCCTACTATCCTATAGAGAAAAATCCTGTCACTGCCTAGATTTTCTTTTATGTACATTATTGTGCCGGGCTCTTCTCCTTCAGGGATGCCTTGCACTAAAAGGTTAGTACCTATGATATCTAGACAGAATAATATAGCTTATATATATTCAGAATAGAATCTGTATAACTATGTTTTTATATGTAGATGCACATACATATGCGACAGAAGTACATTCTTGTAAAGAAAATGCTGAAGAGACCCAGGCCATCAAATGCCTTGAATGTGAAAAATGAGATCTGTACTTGATTTGAAATTAAGTGGGAATCTCGTGTAACAGCTGCGATTCTGAGGACGTAATCCATGGTCTGCATCAATTGGGATTTCTGAGTCTCTGAACTATCCGTGTCCAGATACATCGTCTTGCTGTTAATTGAGCTGAGGAGTTAAAGGGCCCTGCCGTTGTCAGTAATTATAGGGTAGTCTTCTACCTAAACCAGGCTGACAGGATGTTGCTGGTGATTCTGATGAAAACAAGAGATCAGCTTCAGCAAAGCGTACTGTTCCAGTACTCACCGACTAACCATGGACATGCATAGAAATGGAATATTCTATACTCCTGTATATTTTTTCCCTGTTTTTCTTGCAGTGTTCCTTGGCTGTTGCTCATCCAGGAGCTGGTCTGTTGTGGCAGTGGTTATATGATGGATGTGGGTAGGGACCGATAAAGTTGTGTGTTGTCTGCGTATTGCTGGGGCTTGATTCAGTACTGTTTTAGCTTGCTGTTGCATGTGGCTATTGAGAGTAAACCCAGGGATAATTGATGCTTTTGAAACCCCATAAATACTGTTGTTAATAAGAGTATTTGTTAAGTTATACAAAGGACTGCCAACAAAGTCCTTGATTGACCTTGATTTGCTGGATAAACAAAGAGGTGTCGATCATCAGTAGCCAAGGAGCTCACAGTCCAAATAAAGCAGGGGTAGGGTGGGGTAGAGGTATCAGGCAAAAGTGTGTGAACTACGTGATATTTGGGATAAATGTCATTTCCATGGTTCTTGGCTTCTGCAATTGCCCACACAGTTTGAGGAGTCCAGTGGTGGAGGTCCAGTTTCCTGTCACTGCTTACTGGGTGTACCTCTCCAGGAAGGGCTCAAATAATTTTAGAGCACTACTCTCACTGCAGAGGTCCAAGATGATGGGAACGGATGTCTGTCCTTTGCCCATTGATGGGTGGAGAATATTCATCAGTCTCCTAGGTGGTGTCAGTTGTGTGTCCTGGCTTGACTCCAGACTCTGCTGTGTCTAAAAGGTTAATTTCCATTAGAGGAGAATGTCCTTGGCCTTTGACTAACTTCTCCGTGGACTAGCTCGTGGGAAACTTGATACTGGGCGGTAGTTGGCTAGAACCAATGTATTCAGGGTGGGTTTCCTTTCCGAGGATAAACGTGTATCTCCAGGAATAGGAGTTTGGCATCTTCTGCCAGCACTCAATGCACTTATGGCCATCAAAGGTGGTTCCTTTTATTGCAGAGGTTCAATACTCCACATAAGCAATCTCTTTGTATTTTCCAGCCTATCAGTGACTAATGTACATTTTGAGATGCGGTATTTCAGCTGACTTATCTAGTTGTCTACTTCTATGAGTTTGTCCTGTTAATTTTACTATCAAGAAGCATGGGTTAAAGAATTATGCAACCTATTCCTGCAGTCTGCTTTGGTCCTGTAATAGCTATGTATGATGAATTGAAGTTCATGAATGCTGGTACTTCTACTGCAGTCATATCTCTTTCAGTGTCAGTGAAATCTCTTTTGTCTTCACGGATTCTCTTCTTATGGCAGAATCGCTAGTTTTGTTTAATTTCATAATATTTGTGGTTGAAGTGCAGGTTCTGATTGGTTTTTTCAACTGTTAGGGATGAGAAAGCCTGACCTCTGCTTCAGCCTCTATTCCTGATAACAGTACTTGCAAATTTGCTTTAGTTTTTAGGATGCTGTTTAGTTTAGTTTTGTCCTTGATTCATATACGTATACTAATACCAACAGGTACGGAAGTTTGGCTCTGAGTTTCACTTAACCCTGATGGACAATGAGTCCTTAATCTAACTCAATCTAGCTGGTTTTCAGTAGTATCTTTCCCCGATCAGTGGAAGAGTTGACCACTGGGATTTTCATTGTAATCACGGAAAGCTGTACTGAAGGGACCAGTATTGTACTGGTATTGTGTTCTTGTTCTCACATCTTGCATGTGTCAAAGCAAATTAAGCTGATAAAAGCGGGTTTCTTATAGCTTCTCGTACTAGTGGTGCTTTACATCTGGGAGCCCCCATGCTGGCAGCTGATGATTATCTAGTACAACATTAACACTTCCCTACTGCTACTGTGCAATACCAACCCCGTGTGCAAGGCAGGAGAGACTCGGCAAGATGAAGAGCTGACAACTGAAGGCGAGGGAATTTTTGTCTATCATTATCTGTATTTTATGACCACAGATGTTTTTAATTGATAGCACCGTTAGTCATGATGACAAAATTATGATATTATTGTGCTACTATTATTGTGCTATTTGTCCAATTAAGGACAAATATAAAAGCTGTATTAATTTTTTCCCGGCATTATAAAATATTACTGTGTCACAGTATGAAAAAGACTCATCACAGATTAAAATTGTACTTCAAATGCTGTCATCATAGTTGAAATCCGAAAGGACCAAGAATAAGATTTGGATCCCATTCAAGTAATGTTTTGTCATTACACTGAGCCAGGGATCCTGAATCATTTTTCCAAAAGGTTAGGTCTGAGGTCAGTACCTGAGTTATTTTCTCACATGTTCTTTATAATCGCCTTCAGTGGAAGATTGCTTGAATAAGAAGTAAAAGCTGGGAACAGAGCTCAGTAAACATTGTCCACCTCAACACAATAGCCCATTTTTTACTGCTTTGTGAGGAAATGGGTTTGGATCTTCTAAAGGGCTTGTTCTGGCGTGTGCTGGTAGGACACTCTCTGTTCTGCTTTCTCGTATACATGCTTCAAGGAATGAATTTCTGAAATGTGGATTTACTGAAAAATGGATTTACTGAAATACCACTTCACATGTCCCCCATCCTTCAAAAAAGATCCCAGTTTTGAAGAGTTACATTTTTACTGGCTTCAGCTCTAGTGTTCATTATTGTAGCAGTCCCGGTTTGACATATACTTCACATGATTTTAATCTTCACAGTTGTGGGAGTTCCATTGTAAAAAAGATGCTATTAATGTCCTCCAACCATTGTTCAAACATTACCACCTTAATAAAAAACAAAACAAACCAACTTTTAAATGTTCTCTTGGTACAGGCAAAGCCGTTCTGCTTTTTGCTTTCATTTCAGCCTGTAGGCAAACATTGGGTTTAAAATCTGTCACACAGTCTTGATTGATCACTTTCCAGGAAAACAGGATTCAAGTCATTTTTAAAATAGATTCATAATGGATTAAACAGAGTTGCCACATGAAGAAGAAACATTTTATTCCTTTCTAATGTCAGAGGAGCTGATACGCTCTGTTTAGCAGTAAAACCTCCTAAATAGCTCAAGCATTCACTAACTACACAAGCACAAAAACTAGACATAAAGCTGGAAGAATTTCAGTTCAAGATGTACTAATCTTATGTTCTTCAAATTGCTGTACTAATAAGTGAAGTACGTTTAAAAAGCAGGTCTCAGTAGATATATCAGAAGTACAACCCTCTAGAAATGCAGCATATGATAATATTAAGTAAACACAAAGGTGAAAACCTGACTTCATTGAAGTTGACTTCCAGGATCCAGAATTTTACAGAGTTTTAAAAGTGTGACTTTATGAAGTTGCAGTTTTAAATTCAAGCAGGATTGACTCAGTGGTTGGTAGGAAGATACGCTGAGTTCCTGTTGAGGATTTTTGGTTAATATCTAGAAAGAGAAGTCTTGTCCATTCTGAGAATAGTGTTAAAGATTGTCATTTTACATGGTCTTGGTAAACTTGGGGAGTTTTCCCCATCTAAAGTGGCTGAACTTGGTTATTTTAGAACCATATGCTGTGTGTAGTATATAGGTATATGTATTTCTCTATAATTTCTCAAGAAACTAAAAAATGCTTTAAGAAAAAGAAAGAGATGGAAGTACGATAAGGATTCTCAATGTCTCATTTGTAGGCTACTCTAGTTAAAAAGACTAAGAAAATTCAGAGGAACTGTTTCTGGAAATTAGCCCCCTTTATGGCACCCCATTTTGGATATCTCAACTCTCCAAATCAGGTTTGAGTATTTAAGCTGTATACACATTCTCCAATTACTTTTACTAAAACACTGAGCTAAATCAGTTTGCAAAGAATCACTCAACCGTAGCAGTTAGCATATGGAAAGTAATGTTTTCTGATAATGTCCAGCAGTATTCCCAGCAGCTTGATCAGTTTTTTAATTATGCCATGGAGTTGTACGTTGAGGGGCGCAAGAAAATGGGACAGTTAATATTTTTCTGTAAGCCAGATGTACTTAGCCGTTCTTCAAAGTAAGTAATTTAGAGACTAAGATATACTGCTTGAAAAAAAGAGCCCTGTTTACATAAAACACAATTTAGCAGCCAAATAAATGAGAGAAACCTTTTCAGCGGGGACTTGCATCCAAGTGGAAATGAAGCCCATCTAAAGGACATCGTACTTACCCAGGAACCTAGCACCTCTGCTGTGATAGCTTACTCCACCATTTTCTTCCTATGGCCTGTTTTCCTGAAGTTCGTTGGCGCCCATTGGTAATTAATTGGAGACTGTTGCTTTTGCCAGATGCTGGGTAGACACTTTGTGCTCATTCACCTCAGCCACATTTTAGCTTAATCTTAGCAGCTCCTGGTTGCTGTTCAGTTAAGTGGGAGAACTCCTTTGTTTATTTTGTGTAAGAGTAAATTATTCTGCCAGTAAGCTACTCCATAGGATGTGTGAAGATAGGTGCTCACATCAGCCGAGGGAGGAGTCATTCTGTCACTATCTCAGTGATAACCTAATGTCAGTCAGCTGTGCTAGAGGTTTGCTTCCAGAAAAAAACATTGGTGTAGACTGATTCTGAAGGTATTGTGACATTATTTTGCCAGGTTACTGTGCTCCGTAATGTAGGTGTTGCGTTCAGCCTGTGAAGAAAATATAGTATAAATAAATGGTGTAGAATCAGACAACGACAACAGTTAATTTGAAGCTGTAAATGTTTTTGCAGTAAGGTTCGTATTTTGGAATGCTGCGTTGCCCTTTACGTATCCCTTACACTAACGTAAGCTGTTGTAATTCCTGTTTTTTTTAGAACAGGATATGAAAACAGAGCAGGTGAATGACACCATATTTGTTCTAACCATTCTTGGATAGCCAGAATTATAATGCTTGAAGTCTTGATGTGGTTCAAGAGGTCAACTAAGAAAGGAGTTATGACAATAGTTATAGCTGATAGTCTAGACACTCTTGTGCCTGGCACGAGCTTGGATTCCTGTGCCTTCACAGTTCGACTTCATTTTCTTCTTCGTGAGGGAAATTATTTCAGTTATGGATTTGCTCTTTCAAGTTTTTGCTTAGGGATTTCACAATATAGAAAATAATTATTCTGTATGTTTTCAGTTTGCCATAAGAATGAAAACATGATGGTATTCTGTAGATTTGCAGCGTGCACACATTAAAAACAATTCCTCAACTTTTTCTTCTACTAAGTGAAACCCTAATTTTTTTACATGCTTTAAAGATTGTTTCTGAAAACCTATTTTACAAGGACCCATGGTATCATGTCCCTGTTCAAAAGGTAAAGTCAAGAGCTTATTCACAGTATTTTCCATGATCTGTTTCCCAGGCTCAGTTTTTCAAATATAGTTTCCTTTAAAAAATACTTTTCTGTCTTGCAGCTCAATTTCCTGTAGTACTGGTTACGTCGAGAATCACAAGCAAAGTATTCTCTGAGAGTTTGCGGGTCGTGATGTGCAACCTAAGCTGGGAGGGGTAGAGGAAAAGGAGGGAGGGCGAAGGTTCCTTCCGTTCTTAAAAGTAATTGTCCCGATGTGATGGAAATTGCAGTCACCTGCTTTAGCAGTGGAAAAACCTTTAGCTATAAGGAAATCTACAGCATCATCACTTCATTATAGTCGCTAGCGACTTCACGCTGGACAGCAGCTTTGATGAGACTGATAAAGGCAGGGTTATTGAAACAACAGAAGTCCTTGGGGGACCATAGTTACAAACTAGACAGATCCTCTTGGTGAAGCTACTGCCTAAAATCTATATGGCCTTGCAAATTGTACTCGGAGCAGATTTGGGACTTAGGAACGTGGAGCTGCAGGTTTTTTGCTAGTGTCGGGTAAGTTCAGAGATAACGTCAGGTGGGTTAGTCCAGTGCTGTGCGAGCATGAGTTAGCTCGGATTTCAACCCTGGGTTTTATTAAACTTTATTCCCGATTTACCAAGAAAACAGAATTAGTCACTACTGATCTTGTGGTTACCATGGCTGAATATCTAAAGCAAGTGAAGTCTTCATTACTCAGCACATTTCAAACTGGACCATTAACTTCCCTCCATCTCAATTGCCCATCTTTAAAATTAAGTTGCCTTATAGTTCTGCAGTTATTTTCATATGTTTTATAAGGGTCTCCTATGTTCTTTTCCCTAAAAATATATACAATATGCTGCAAATAGAGTATCTTGTTTTTAATATGTAAAAAGGAATTCTTCTTACCGTGTAAACTTTCAAAATACCAGGCAAGCAAAGATGCTAGGTGTTTCTTTTTACCTGTATCAGTGCACCTTTCTCCTTTATTCTCCTAATTATTGCTTAGAAACATCTGGTAACTCTCTAACTAACGGTCAAATTTCTATTTCTGTTTTATTACCCAAACACCTGCATGCCAGCTGAGCATGTACAGACATTCCTCTATACCAGAGTGTTATTGCCAGCCTGACTTGTAACAAACTTGCGGTGTGACAGCGCAGTAAGATTCTACATACTCCCATGTTATTAATTTAGAGATTAAAAAAAGGTTATAAATCCTGGTACTTAAGGTACTAGCTTAATAAAGTACTAGCTAATTAAATCCCTGGTACTTAAGCGCACTACAAGTAAAATACAGTATGAAATCCACTGATAAATATATAGTGTTCCTGCTTACCTTCTTTATTCTCTTGATTTCACTTTGTGAAAAGCTCTTCTGGCTGCTTTTCTGGATGATTAGCCCAGGATAAACTTAACTCAAAGGATGTTTTTTGAAAATCTCTGAGAGAGCTGAAAAATCCGTATGGAATTAGAAAACTTAGTTTAAAAATATGTCAGGCCTGTGGGTTAAGTATTAACCTCATTGAAATCTTCGGCACTTTCTGGTCAGCTTCGGTGATGCCACAATGTGAA
>KZ508755.1:6828-38169 GCA_002844005.1 Limosa lapponica baueri | reverse complement strand
ATGCAAAAAAAAAAAAAAAAGAAAAAAAAAAAGAAGGAAAGCTAATACCAAAAAGTATCATTAAGACTGCAGAAAACGGTAAAAGTTGGGAGAGGAAGTGAAAAGAGACAAAGTAAAATAACTGGCAAAATGGGAAAAATAATGAAATTATTCTCATCAGAATGACTAAAGCTGCTAATGGGAAACTGGTCTTTTGTTAGGCAGAGGTGGTCGAATTGACAGGAATTATCCTGAGTGGGTAGAAATGTTCAGTAGATATTGCTGCTCTGTTTGGAAATAACCTAACCTGTATCAGAGTGCTGCGGTATTATTTTCCAGTCCAATGTGCCAACATTAATTACCAGAGCTAGTAATACTGTTTATAGCATGAAGCCCAAATAACTCGTATGTAAGATTTTTTTAGGTTTCTTTCAGGTAAGTTCTCTTACCATTCATTTTGATTTCCAGTGAATTGCAGGACACTTCAACAGCAGTCCTCCGGTTTTTAAGGCTACCTCATGTCCTTTGTAATATTTTGGGTCCACCTTTGTTTTGACATGCCAGTTCACTTCAGTAAACTAAGTTATTTATGTGTGCACCTGAAACCAAAAGACTAATTCAGGCAGTTGCTTAAGTACACAGTGACTTCAAATGAAATTCTACATGTTTGTTCTGTTTGTGTGATGCGTACTGCTTTTCCTTGGAGCAAAGCAGTTCCATCTAACCGGGAACCTTATGAGGGGTTTTCAGGGAGAGACAGGCTTTGTGTTTTGAGGCTTTTGTCCTCAGTGCAACCTCAGCAATTTGAAAAGTTTTTCATGTTGTAATGGTCAAATGAAACACAGACATGTAAGGGGTTAAAAATAGTATGTGTATATCAAGAACATTCACACAAATCTTGGTCGTGAAGTTCTGTTGTCATTGCTTTTCCCTTTTTGAAGTAAGTTCTGTTGTCATTGCTGCTTGGTTTTTTTTGAAACCTGTTAGAATTGGATTTTGGTCAAAAGAAGAAAACTTTTATTTGCACAGATTATCCTGAAGCAGCCCCGTATTTTTTCTGGATCAAAATAGATACTGAATATTACAAAGAATTCCACATTAAGAAGGTTAAAATAATTTTTAAAAACCCTTTATTTCCCAAAGAAATTCTGTTTAAAAGTTTGGATTACAGTGATACCTTAAATATGTAGTGACCATTAAAAAAATGTAATGTTGTTCATGTCCTTAATTCTTTTTGTCTTAGAAAAGTGTTTGGTCTGAGAAAGGACAAGGTTAGTTGAAAGAGGCATTCCTAAGAACAATGGAATATGCTAGGCCTATGCATAAGAAAAATGATTGGCTTTCAGGAGGAACTCAGGGTCTTCTATCGATAGCTGACTTGCAAAGAAGTAGGAATAAGAGAAAGTCAGTAATCCTTTGACATTGAGGAAGGAAGCTGTGGAGTCACTCAGCCCACTAATGTCATCAGATAATAGGAGAAAAGCCTTTTCAGAACATTTATGATCATTATATACATGTAAAGAAATTTTACCATGGTCAAGAGGAGTCAAACATCTCAAAACAAGAAGCACAGTGGTACTTACAGAATGGGAAACAATCTGCAGTGAGAGGCAGTTTTTCTAAAAAAGACATGGTGGTCAAGTGAAAAACGAGATTACATATTTCATGTAAAGTATTGAACTCATTTTGTTGAACCTGCAAAGTATTAAAGCAGATTTATCGGTTTTGACATACAGATTATATAATGGCAGCCAAAAGTCCTTCCATAATCTTTCTCACAAATGCCCAGTGCATCTTTGTACAAGAAATGTAATCTGTAATTTAGCCAAAGGAGTAGTATGACAGCCAAGGTAGTTCAAGTGATGATGACAATAAAACCAAATACTATGGTATGTATATGACTATACTATGACTGTGCACCCTTCTATTAACTGTTCTTAATTGTCTGGTGTTGAATTGTCCAGTGGTTGGCTTCTGATGTTTTACAAAACTAAATGTACAAGCTCATTTGTTAAGGTGATTATGAAGTCCCAGACAGGTACTCGGCAAGACAACAAGACTTTTACTGTGCTAATCTGAGAAATGTGTTTCAAGCCAAATGTAGTCCTCTCACTCTTGAGAGTGCCCTCATGCTTAAGGTTAAAGACAAAATCTGATGTACCCAAGATACTTGGCAAGCTACAGAATGTTTGAGGACAGGTGCTAAGTTTAGAACAAGACTGATTTTATTATTTTTTTTTCAGTCAGTTTAGATCTTATAGGAAGGAAGGAAGGAAGGAATGAGCTGCTTGGGATAATATATTTTATTCGTAGCCACTTTGGATTTTAGAAAAAACTAAGCATAATTAACATGAGGGTTAGCCATTTGTCATTATCAACTGTATTGCTAACTATAACCCATTTTTTAATTAAGGTGTTTACTGCTGAAGTCTGTTGCTTTGGCAGTTTTTCAAGGCTGTTATGATCTAATTAAGATATATCATAGTTCTAGTGGTAATAAAATAATAATGAAAGAAAAACAATTGCATTCCAGGATGAACTCTATCTCTAATTGGATGTTTTAAATGTGCTACATTAAGAGTTGTATTTTTGTGGCTCACTGTTGGTCAGATTCTTCATTTAGAGCATGAAAATTCAATATTGGCATTTTTTGTAAAATTCATGAAACAAGCATTGTTATTTGTAATAAAAAGGCTACGTTCTGTGAGTTTGTATAGGAAAAAATGATGATGCTTGGCTTGCAGTTCTGGCATAGGTTTGCTTTCATACTGTAGATCTATGAGGATTCCATCGTTCTTCAGTCTGTATTCAAAAGTGCACGGCAGAAGATTGCCAAAGAAGAGAGTGAGGATGAAAGTGATGATGATGATGAAGAGTCAGAGTCAGAATGTAAGTCCCCTGCTGAATACTGAGAAGGAAATACATTTAGGGAAGAGGGGGGAATTGATTTTTCCATTTGTGTACTGAGACTGGTTATAGATTTTCATTTTCCACTGGTGGAAGTAGTTTCTTATAAAATTTGCTGTTTTGGCTGCTTCCATTCAGCTTAAGTCTCTTGGCTACTCTATTCTGTCTATATTTCTCAGAATTGTGCTGAAGACTTCAAGTATTCATAGGCTGGAAACAAAACACAGTAGGTGCTTTTAAGCACTGCTTAGATGGAAACAGATCTGACTTATCCTTATATGACTGACCATGAGTATATGTGGACACTTCTTTTCCTAGTCCTGTTCCTTGTAAATATAAGTGCCTAGAACTAGTGACTTCCTTAATTCATAGGTGAGCAACCTTTCTGATATTATGCAACACATATGATTAAGAACCAGAAAATGTTACTTCAGTGAGACAAAGGGAAAATGGAACTCGGATTGTTTGGTAAGCAGGAGATGACATTCATAATTTAAGAGGCCCAGCGAATATGCTGTGAGATGGGTCCAGGCTGTGCCAAAAATTCATCTGGGATCTAGGGCATACTGTGGGTTAAGTTGGAGAATCTCTTTTAAGAAGTGATAGTCTCATCTCTTATTAAATTATTCTGATATAATTTATTATCTTCATTGGTAAAAATGTATGTCTTTTATTTCCAATTTGAATTTGAATTTGCTGCATCTCTGCTATTCCACAGAATTGCCAGTAGGTTCACAACACACTGATGTCACAAAAATGACTATAGAAAGAGCCAGATCTACATATTACCTTTCAGCTCCCCTGACCAATTAAAGTTTCCTCAATAGGTACCTTCTCACATAACCTCTGAACTTGAAATCCCTGCAAATTTGGAAACATGATATTGTGGAAAACGAGGGATCCCTTCATTCTGCTTTCTGCCAGCTGAGTGCTTCTACCCCATACTTTTGAACTACCTAGAACTGCACTTTGAAAGCGTATCTGGAAAGAGAAACTAGAGTACTTATGTTTTGAGCTACTCTGCAAGTATTACAAGCAGCTATGCAGAGCATGCAACTTCAGCAGCTCATCTGGAAACAAGCAGATATCCTGGAACTGTGTGCCTGTGTTCTCTTCAGTAAGCTGTCAACTCAAAAATTGCCAGTCACCTCCACATGGAGTTTGTGTACTTAATCCCCAAATTGTCTGTTCCTACTGAGCATAGACATTTTTCTATGTGCAGGCAACAAAAACTACTTTGTTTCTTAACATGCATCTTCTTGTACAAAGTTCCCTGAGTGTAGTTGCAACACTAAATGCTATCTGTAAATGCCATGCATTCTAAAAGTGAAAGAAGGATGCACCTGATGAACTCTCGGATTTTCTTGATAGTTTAATGCAAATTAGTGCTGCAACTATCAAAAACACAAGTAAAAGCAAATACCCCTACTTAATTCCACAATCCAGACAAAGAACAGAAAGAGGATTTTTTCAGGTTACAAGGGGAGAATTTACACAAATACAGACTATTTAAAAGTTATTTAGTAGGAAAAGGGTATACAATAAATAAAAGCAGATGTTACATTCACATTTCACTTTTTACAGCAAAATCAGTGAAAGTCAAAATCAAGTTGAACAAGAAGGATGAAAAAAGCCAGAACAAAAGCAAAGCCAAGAAGAGGCAAAGACAAGTAAAAGCCAAGCCTGCTGTGAGTGACAATGACAGCGATGAGGATCAAGATGAAAACGTAAGTTTTGTTCACTGAAATTTTGGAAATGGTTAAAGTGATTTCATCTATGCCCTGTCCTGTTTGCACTAGAATTTTCACCTCTTCATGCTTAGAAACATTAAGCATTGTTTTTAATCTGTGACATCATCTTGGGAGAACAGGGGAGCAGGTTCAAACTGTGTTAGGATTTGCTTGTGGGATCTAGTCTTGGTGCTGGAAGACAAAAAGTCTGACATTTTTGGCACTTATTTTTTGTAGATGTTCTTTCTTTCTTCAAAACTTTAAAATTCATGGTTTGTTTGCTTTCATTCCCACCCTAGAAACACTTTCTATTAATACAACAAATGAAGGCAGATCTTTCCAGACATTTTTAAAATACCTGGGTAGACAGAAAGGAGCTAGTGTTTCCTGACTCTGTGCCTTTTCTTTTCTAAAGAGGCCCACAGCAATTTAATTGGAATGAAACGTCATGAAAGGAAAATAGTAAATAACATATTACTTTTCTTATGGCTATCTTGATTTGTCAATTTAATTGTAGTTTTTCTTTTTTCTTTAACAAAATCCATAGAATACTTGGCAAAGAATTTCTGACTTCTCTTGTGTCTCTTACCTCTAGGACCAGTCAGAAGCAAGTGGAAGTGATGAGTAACTCACAGTGTTGATTTCCTTGGCAGAACTGACCCCATCCCCTTCCCTTCTCTCATTTTACAACCACTGAATTCATTTTGTTAAACAGACATTGGGTTGTATTCTTATCCTCTATAAAATAGCTCTAGGATAGTGCCTGACAAACATATGATATCACAGTGTAAAAAAGGAAAGAAGTAACATACTGTGACTGAATGGGCCTCAATTTTTTTTTAAAAAAATCTCCAAAGCAACAAAAAAGCTTTTGATGAAAAAAATGTGCATTGATAGTATATTTCTCTGGGTTGCGTTTCCTTGGTAATGGTTTCATCATGCCTGGTTTTATCATTTGATGCTTTCAGTGTCATCAGAAAGACAAAAAAAATGTCTTTTGTAGCATTGATAACCAGGAGCAGCCAAAAAAGCCACTGGTTATTTTATTTTTCATCAGGCAGTTTTCTGCTCTATTGTTTTTTTACACTGTGGTACATATATGCAACTTTGGTTAATAGCTTATAAATGTACAGTAGTTAGCCTTTACGTCACCTTGTCCTGTATACATTTTTTCACTTTATGCTTATTACCTTCAGAAAAAAGCTTTTTTGAATCATAGCAAATTTATGTATACTGTAAACTTTGCTAAACTGTTCTCCTCGATTAAAAACAATGGGTTGAAAAATGTTTTAGAATATTGCAATCTATATAGTGTAATGAATGGCTTCTTTCATCAAACTGATCTTCTGTGTTACTAATGTGAATTCTCACCTTTTCCCTAAAGTGTACTTAATCTTTGCTTTCTTTGCACAATGTCTTTGGTTGCAAGGCATAAGCCTGAGGCAAATAAAATTCCAGTAATTTTGAAGAATGTTATATTTATCTCAATAAACACAGTCTTGTGTTATGAATTCCACAAAAAATCCTTTTTACTATAGTGACAAGAGTACCTCTTGTAGCGACCCAAGGTTCTCTGCTCTAAAGAGGTAACATAAGAGCTTGTCTAAATTCCATAGGAACATCCTCAGAGACATACAAGACAAGTGACAGCTATTAAAAGATACCTTGAAAAGGAAGCATAACTGTAGCCCCTAACTAGAATTCAAGTGATTAATCAATAAAACAAACATCTGTGTTCCTTTTTATTTTTTTTTTTAGGAAATATCCATATGTTTTAGTGGAAGTGAATACAATTAGTTATGTAGGCAATCACCCCATCTATAAATTAGGTTTTTTTCTTCATTACAAAGAATCAGATCATGCTTTCCAGGACTGAGATGCACTAAGAGGTGGTAATGTAAAGAGACTACAAGTATGTAATATCTACACTTAATATTGCTGTTACTTCCTGTAGAAACCCAAACTTCTCACATTCTAAATATACAAACAATAAAAAATTTGTACACCTAAAACATTTCTTAAACTGAAGATTTCTAAGTTAGATGAACCATTTGTTTCTCAGTATGTATCCTCACTGTTAAGGATGTTATGGGAGCGGTCAAACCTAGAGGACTCTGGGACTTGTGAATTCCTCCTTCCTGACCACTGAAGTCCAGCTGGGTTGTCACATCCCACTCATAAAAGAGGAGAGGGTAAGTGACTCTGATTTGCAAATCAAATGACTAAGGTGAGACAAATCTCAAGGTCCATACACAAGCATTTATTAGGTTAGTAACCAGGTCTTAACTAGGTCCATGATAATTGGTTAGGTATATAACAAATTATGGCAAGCAGTAAGGTATGCATGGTTAATTAGCAACAAGTATACAACAAACTATGGCAAGCAGTACTTAATAACAGATATAAAATGAATTATAGCAAATGGCACAGTATGCCTTGCGTTACTTCTTTGAAAGGAAAAAGAAAAGAAAAAGAAAAGTAAGAAAAAAAAGAGATAGAGAGGGAGAGTCAGAACAAGAGATCAAGAGAGAGATAAAGAGATCACCAGTCCTGGTTCTAGTGTTACTCCAGTCAGCGTGGGTCGCAAAAGCACTCTTCAGGGTCACTTCAGGGAAAAAATCTTCCCAGGCAAAAATCTTCTTTCTTTCAAGGAAAGTCTTCCCCTGTTAGGTTCACCCACTCCTAGGGGCAGTTTCACTTCAGGTTTCTCCACCCCTCAAGTGACGTGTATCATAATTTGGGTGGGGAGATGAGAGCTATAGTCATATATGTTTAGCATGATCTCAATAATCTTCATTAGCATGTGCAGGGGTGTGAACTTTAATATGCATTTCACAGATAATGAGGCAAAAGTCAACACTGGGCACAGCACCTTTTTTGGAGAAACAGCTCATCCTTCACAGGAGAGAAAAAAAGGACTGTTCTGTTTCTTTAAAACTGGTCATTCAGGCACCAGTTTTCTTTCTCACAAGATATAACCAGGTGTTAGCCTTAGCAGTTCCTTGAGCAGAGCTGCGAGTGCTTGAGACATTAAAAAACTCTTCAGGCTGCTTTCTTTAGGAGACACTACGAGTCATCCCTTATATGGGTGCACTCTTAGATCAGTAGCCCACCTGAAGTGCTTCTACACTAATGCATGCAGCATAGGCAACAACTACAGCTGCAGTGCTACATCTACTGCATTGGTCACTCGCCGAGGGACAGCTTGGGTGCAAGTCTCTCTCTTCCCACCCTTGCCTCTTCCACTCCCACCCCACCTGGTGCAGAAGACCAGGGTCCAGCTGAGAAGGAGGAGTTAGCTGATCTGCAGTCAGAATTCTGGCTGCTGACCCAGGCAAAACTCCTCAGAAATTAAAGTAAAATTAAACTGAATCTCTCAAAGACAAATGCAGCTAAGGAAACAGCTGCAAGTTGGATAATGATATTATCAAACCAATATATTAATCAGAAATGTAGTTTCCTTCTGAAAAGCCTCATGCAAGCATAGCTTAAAGGTATCAGCAGCTGGAGAAAGAAAAAAACTAGAGATATAGCCCTGCTGCTAGTGACCAACAGGTCAGTTTCTTCTACAGTGTTCCAAAAGAGGAGTGGATAGTGGCATAATAAAACATGTGGGGTAGTAAAGGGAAAACTTTTATGAATAAAATGCCATCCTTAATTTAGAATGCATTGAATCTTGTGGGTCCTTTTTAAAACGCCTTAGCCGTTTAAATAGTTTATTTTAAAAAAAAATTATTTGATTTAAAATTTCCATGATATTGTTATATTGCAAGTTGGAGTGGCAAGGCCTCAGGTTAAAGCTGCTTATTAACGCCCTCTGATAATTTTACACATTTAAAGATTCCTTTGAAAATGTTGCACATGAATGTCATCTCTTTTTCTATGATCCCCGAGGTATGTCATTTAAAAAAAAACCAACAGGAAAATCTAAAATGCTCAAAGAAAAGACAAGTGAGGCATAAAAATGCAGAAAACAGAACTCCTTACTTTCCACACAAACTAAGCCTCATGAAAACACTCAAGAAAGTTTCATTTTATTCAAGATTTCATTGTTCACCTCATGGAGAGGAGCTTTTACTGTGAAGCTGCATGACCAGTGCTACACTATAAATCTAATCCTCAGAATAAAAGCATTCAAAAATATTAGTAGTGCTTACATCAGCATATTCTGTAACACTCAGAAGAATACAGATTTGCCACCTGAAAAGGCAATTGAAAATAGGTACACTATACAGTTATAAGTGACTGCTATGTAGTATGGAAGCATATGATTTAGCGTTAAACTAACTACCCTGATATCCATTTTGATCAATGTTCATAAGGCTAAACAACAAATTGGGAATGCCACACAGGAAAATGTACAACTACCTGAAAGGAGGTTGTAGCGAGGTGGGTGTCAGTCTCTTCTCCCAAGTAACAGGTGATAGGACAGAGGAAATGCGCTGCAATGGCAGTTGGAAAAAGATACAACAATTTGAAGGATCTTGATTAAATAAACCACGGGAATAGCTGGTTATTTACTTATGATTGAAACTTTAAACCAGCTCCTCTGGTGGCATTTCCCTCCTCCACCCCACTACTTATAAAATGCCACTATAAAAAGGAATATCCCCACATGAAAGCTGATCTTCAATCAAATTCATTATTACAAAGTGAATTTCATTAACGTGAAGAATATTATAGTCTGGATGAGTGGACAACCAGATGTGTAAAAAAAAAAACCTGGCTGGATAATCAGGCACAGAGAGTAGTTGTTAAGGGGCTATGCTCTACCTGGAGACCAGTCACGAGTGTAGTACCACAGGGGTATATCCTGGGGCCTGTCCTATTTTGCATCTTTATAAATTATATGGAAGAGGTGACAGAGTGCTTGCTCATAAAGTTTGCATATGACACCAAATTGGAGGGGGTTGTTAAGTTGATATGCTTGAGGGCTTGTTAGACCACATCTAGAATACCATATCCAGGCTTGGGTCCCAAAAAAAGAAAAACTTTCATGAACTGGGGAGAGTTCAGCAGAGGGCCACCAGGATGGTCACAGGGCTGGAGCACATGCCCTGTGAAGAGAGGCTGAGGGACCTGGGCTTGTTCAGCCTGGAGAAGAGAAGACTTCAGGACACCTAATAGTAGCTTTCCAATATTTATGTGGAAGTGGTACATGTTGGGAATACAAGAGACAACAGGCATAATTTGAAAGAAGAGAGGTTCGGACTGGTTATGAGGAAAAACATTTTCACCAGTGGAACAGATTGTCCAGAGAGGTTGTGCAATTTCTATCCTGGATAAAGTCCTGAGCAATCTGGTCTGATTTCATAGCTGACCTTGCTTTCAGTAGAAGGTAGGACTAGATACTTCCTGAGGTCCCTTCCAACCTGAATTATCATATGATCTGATTTCTAAATCCAGATGAAAAGCAGAATGAAATGCATGCAACCTGACTATGCATGTTCAACTAGATTCCAGAATCAATGATATTCCATATCTTATTACTTCATAATGGGGAAGTGACTGTATAGACTTCTATTTGCATAGCAGACTTTCATATTCTCCCTTTTAAACGATGTATTCATTCAAACTGGGCATGCACATGGTTTAGTTTATTGACAAACGTGCCAACTGGCAAGAAATAAAGATTTATAGTCAAACAAGGCCCAAATCAAAATACTGTTCTATTATTTAGTAATGAACTGTAATAAAATACATAATGCTCAAAAATCATATTTTTTTCACTGATTAATATGCTTGCATTTGAAAAGTACAGACTGAAGAACTAAGGATATGTTAGCTGCTATTTTTTTGAAAGGAAAGAGCATAATGGGAAATTAAAGACACTCCCAATTAAGCTGAGAAATGAGACAAATAACCATTTGCTCTTTCTCCAAAGTTTCTATTCAAATCCCTTTTATCTCTAGTCTCATCTTCCCATGTTTTAGCAAAACGTATATTTACAAAAGAGATCCACCTTGTTTTATTTAAACTAACAAAGTAATTATATTCAGTGTCCTCAGTGAGTGTGAAAGCCTAGAAACAAATAAATTCATATGCTACAAATGCTTATATGTGAGCAAAGAATGCATGCTTTGGTAAAATTAGGGCCTAAAACTTTCAATTTCAAAAAGCACACAATATTGCTGACCTTTGAAAAGTTATCTTATTCTTTCTAAATTGCAGCTATAACTGTCCTTATATAAAAAGCCACTCATCTTAAACCCACTGACTTTTAGCTGAAATGCCATGTACTGAGTCTGGCTGGGATGGAGTTGATTTTCTTCATAGCCACCCGCATGGTGCTGTGCTTTGGATTTGTGACCAAAACAGTGTTAATAACACACCAGTGTTTTCCCTATTGCTGAACATTGTACGGCATCAAAGCTTTCTCTGTTTCTCACTCTGATACCTGCAGCAGGTAGGCTGCAAGAAGTTGGGAAGGGACATAGCCAGGGCAGCTGATCTGACCTGACCAAAGAGCTATTCCATACCAAATAATGTCATGCTCAGCAATAAAAACAGAGGGGAGGGTGTTTTGGAGTAGGTAGCCATTGCTCAGGAACTGGTTGGGCATCGGTCTACTTGTGGGAGGTGGTGTATCACTTGTTTGGTTTGTTGTTTTTTTTTCCTTCCTCTTTCCTTTGTTTATTAAACTGTCTTTATCTCGATCCACAAGTTTTTTTCTGACTTTTGCCCTCAATTCCCTCCCCCATCCCACTGGGGGGGGGGGAAGTGAGCAAGTGACTGAATGGGGCTTACCTGCCAGCCAGGGTCAAGCCACCACAGTCCTTGTTGGAGCCCAACACGGGGCTCAAGGGGTTTGAGATAACAACAGATTTGATCGGAGTGTGTCATTATACCTGTTCAGCTGAGTTGTTACTTGGGAGGCTATTACTTGCTGTTGCTGGTTGTGATGCTGACGTATTTACTCTGGATGCTAACTTATGCGTTACCTCCCCTGCTCTGGTGCTTCATCTCTTTCCTGCTGTACAACAAACTCCAAGACTTGTTAATGACTGTTTTCAGTTTTCACTGTTTTGTGTTGTTTATCACTTTGTTTTGCTTTGCCTTGAGAGATATGATAAAAGCACTGGCCTTGAGCCTAATCTGGTATTTGGGCCCTACGTTGCTACTGTCCCAGTACTCCAAGAACCATCTCATGGAAAAAATTGGCAATCATACTTTTCCCCTTTTCTCCTCTGAGAGATGCTTTGTGGAGAGAGGGGAGAATGGCACCTACCCCTTCCTCTCTTCCAGGATAGGTCTTTCCGGCCTTTTTGTAATGGCCTGTCAGTTTCTTGACTATCCTTATGCAATCAGACTATTTGCACTGGTGTATGTCGGGAGCCTGATATTCATTTTGATCAATGTTCATAAGGCTAAACAACAAATTGGGAATGCCACACAGGAATATGTACAACTACCTGAAAGGAGGTTGTAGCGAGGTGGGTGTCAGTCTCTTCTCCCAAGTAACAGGTGATAGGACAAGAGGAAATGGCCTCCAGTTGCACCAGGGGAGGTTTAGATTGGATATTAGGAAAAATTTCTTCACTGAAAGGGTTGTCAAGCATTGGAACAGGCTGCCCAGGGAAGCAGTTGAGTTGCCATCCCTGGAGGTATTTAAAAGACATGTAGGTGTAGTGCTGAGGGACATGGTTTAGTGGTAATTTGGCAGTGCTCGGTTAATGGTTGGACTTGATGATCTTAAGGGTCTTTTTCCAACCAAAACGATTCTACGATTCTGTGTCCCGAAGCTGTCAATCCCTGGGCATCAGGGTGTATGGGAGGATTTGAGCGGGTGCCTAAGGCCATTATCACCTCTGTTACACCTGTATAGGCATGTAATGCTGACGAATTGGTACAGCATTTGAAAGAGGGGAGCCTTGCCTGCCCCAATGAAACACAGCAAATTCTAATGTTGTGTTGGGGCCCGGCCCATGCCTATCGATAGATAGGCCTCATGCCCTCAATAGAGCAAGAGGGTCTCTTGCTCTGAGGGCACACAAATGGCCACATGAACAGACACTGTGGCTAAACCAGAGACCCAACCCTCAACTTTCATAGTTGCTTCTGTAGTCAAGAAGAAACAATAGAAGCAGAGGTTGACCCAATTAGTAAGAGAGGAAGAAGCTCCCCCTAAGAGGGAGCAGGAGGAAGAATCAGAAGAGGCAGTCTGTTCTGCAGCAGCATACCCACAAGAAGAAGAGAGGGAAGAGACAGAAATCATAGAAGAGGCGGAAACTATCCCTGAGTGAGCTGTGAGATATGTGGAAAGATTACAGAGGTCAGCAAGGTGAGTGAATTGCTACCTGATTGCTCCAGTGCTGGGACAGTGGGGTCAACGGTCTGGAACCAGACGGTAAGGAAGACCAGCAGCTGGGATCCCTCACTAGGGATCATGGAATCAACAAAGGGATTGAAAGGCTACAGGTGGACTGCTGTGGCCTGAACAAAGTCACGCCACTGTTGAGTGCTGCCGTACCAGACATGCTAGAGCTCCAATATGACCTGGAGTCGAAGGCTGCCAAGTGGTATGCCACAACTGAAATTGCCAATGTGTTCTTCTCGATCCCTTTGGCAGCAGAGTGCAAGACATATTTTGCTTTCAAGTGGAGGGGTGTCCAACACACCTGGAATCGACTGCCCCAGGGGTGGAAGCACAGCCCTACCATTTGCCATGGACTGATACAGACTGCACTGGAACCGAGCAAAGCCCCTGAACACCTGCAATACATCAATGACATCATCGTGTGGGGCAACAGAGAGGAAGAATTGTTTGAGCGAGGGAAAAGAATAATCCAGATCCTTCTGAAAGCTGGTTTGCCATAAAACAAAGCATGGTCAAAGAACCCACACGAGAGATCCATTTTTGGGGAATAAAATGGCAAGATGGACGTTGTCGCATCCCAATAGATGTGATCAATAAGATAACAGCCATGTCCCCACCAGCTAACAAAAAAGCAACACATGCATTTCTAGGTGCCATGGGATTCTGGAGAATGCATATTCTGGGTTACAGTCAGCTTGTGCGTCCTCTCTATTGAGTGACCCAAAAGAAGAACTGTTTTGAGTGGGGCCCTGAGCAGCAGCACACCTTCCAACAGGAGATAATTTGTGAGGTAGCCCTTGGGGCAGTCTGGACAGGATCGGATGTGAGAAATGTGCACTACACTGCAACCAGGGAGCATGGCCTCACCTGGAGCCTCTGGCAGAAAGCACCCGGAGAAGAGACTCGAGGTCAACCTATAGGGTTTTGGAGCTGGGGATATAGAGGATCCAAGGCCTGCTACACCCCAACTGAAAAAGAGATATTAACAGCATATGAAGGGATTTGAGATGCTTCAGAAATAGTTGGTACTGAAACACAGCTCCTTGGTACCACGATTGCCTGTGCTGTACTGGTTGTTCAAAGGAAGGGCCCCCTCTACCCATCATGCACCCAACACTACATGGATTGCACTGATCACACAGTGGGCCTGAACGGGGAACCCCAGCTGCCCAGGAATCCTGGAAGAAATCACGGACTGGCCAGAAGACAGAGATTTTTGAGCATTGCCCAAGGAGGTGACTCATGCCCAAGAAGCCCCACTGTATAATAAATTACCAGAAAATGAGAAGCTATATGCTCTGTTTACTTATGGGTCCTGTTGTATTGGGGGAAACCATCAGAGCTGGAAAGCTGCTGTGTGTCACAGAAAAGGCGAGTTGAGTCAGTTTGCCGAAGCAAAAGCCATCCAGCTGGCCCTAGAGATTGCTTAATGAGAAAAGCGGCCAGTACTTAGTACTGATTCATGGATGGTGGCAAATGCCCTGTAGGGGTGGCTACAGCAACGGAAATGGGCCAACTGCAGAGGTAAACCCATCTGGGCTGCTGCACTGTGGCAAGACATCGCTGTTCGGGTAGAAAGCACCACTGTAAAGGTACGTCATGTAGATGCTCACATGTCGAAGAACAGCACAACCGAAGAACATTCAAACAAAGAGCAGGTAGGCCACGTTGCCAGAACTGAATTGTCTCTGGTGGACCTGGACTGGGAGTGTAAGGGTGAGCTATTCGAAGCTTGGTGGGCCCATGAAACATTGGGACATCTTGGGAGAGATGCAACCAACAGATGGGCTCTTGATCAAGGGGTGGACTTGACCACTGAAGCCATTGCACAGGTTATTCATGAATGTAAAACACGCATCATAATCAAGAGAGCCAAGTGAGTAAAGCCTCTCTGGTACAACAGATGGTGGCTGGGATATCAATATGGGGAGGCCTGGCAGATCAATTATATCACACTGCCACGGACCTGCTGAGGCAAGCGTCACATGCTTACAATGGTGGAAACTTACCCTGTAACGCATACCACCGCCTGAAACACCATCCTGGGCCTTGAAAAGCAAGTGCGTTGGTGGCATGGCGTTCCAGAAAGAACTGCCTCAGACAACGGGACTCATTTCCAAAATCACTACATAAGCACCTGGGCCAAGAAACACGGCACTAGTTGGATGTACCACATTTCCTATCACGCACCAGCCTGCAGAAAGATTGAACGATACAATGGACTGTTAAAGACTATACTGATAGCAATGGGCACTGGGACATACAAGCACTGGGGATGCAAATTTAGCAGAAGTCACTTGGCTGGTTAACACCAGAGGATCAGATGACTTACCCGTCCCTGCCCAAACAAAACCCCTGTGTGCTGTGGAAGGAGATAAAGGTCACCGTAGTGTGTGCAGGGAACTGGCTGGGAAAGACAGCATGGATTGCTCCTCTATCAGGAAAAGGCAAACCCGTTCCTGGGATTGCTTTTGTTCAAGGACCCGGGTGTACTTGGTGGATAATGCGGGAGGATGGGGAAATCTGGTGTGTACATCAAGGAGAGGTGTTGTGGCCACACGACCTGGCCAGGAGGAGAGTGAGAAACCAGCCCCAGAGCCAGCCCAGCCTGTCGCCACCCGGGCAGGGACCCACTGGTGCCCCTGGGACTCTATGCATTGTTGGGGCCATGCAGAACATTTGGAAGATCGATTAAGACTGATTTTGGAACCCTTCTGAGCATGTCACAGAAGCAAGCAAAACTAGATCAGAAATAAGACTATATCGCTTTAAGAACAAGATTGTTTCGAGCTGGCCAGACAGGGGAGGAAAACATTGTGTGTGTCTGTGAAGGTCAGGCTGGAAAATCGCCTGGAGAGTGTGGGTAGAAAGATGCGGCTGAAGACAGTCGCATACCATGAGAATGAGAGTGCTCATCCTGTTTGGCAAAACAGCTCAGAAACTAGCTCTCTATATATAGAGCTTTGTGTATGTGAATAAAGTGCTGCTTGTGCTCGTGCTTCTGCTTTTGCTGCTTCTGCCTCTGCTTCTGTGTCTGCTTACTGCATACAATTGCATCCTGATCAATCATTGCCGCAATTGGTGCCCTGTGTGAGGCTCATCTTCGGCGACACACAACCCGACGGGTGAGTACAGAGTTTTTTTATTATTTATTTCATGGCCACAATTCCTTGTAAAAAGCAACAGTAACGCCTGTTGAACAGGAAAGTTACGGGGTTGTGTTAGAAATGGGACAGACTGCATTGCATGAACATAAATTATACTTAAAGGTTTTGCAACAAATTTTGCGCGCTGCCGGCTATAATACTACTGAGAAGCAATTATCTCAACTGTTATTACTAGTAAAGGAGCATTGCAATTGGTTCCCATCTGAGGGTGCCTTCGATAGCTCAGAATGGGAAAAAGTAGGAGAGCATTTACAAAATAGGAAAGAGCTGGGTTTTGATATCCCGGAATCTGCACTAGTAACCTGGCATTTTCTGTATTCGGCCCCGGTTCAGTTAAAACCTAGTGAGGCTGTTGTAACTAAAGATACTGAAAGCAAAAATGTTTATAAGGATGTAGAGACTTCCTCAAACGATCAAATTTCCGATAACCCCTTCGACTCTGGTTCAGTCGACCCAGAAGCTGAACCTAGCTTATATTCACCATTACCCCCCCAACAGTTGAATATGCCATTGTCAGAAAAGCAGCCTTTGCCAATCACCCCCACAGCACCTACAAACCCCTTTTTGGAAACAGAACCTGAAAAACTTTCAGCAATGCAAAGGTGCAAAGAAGAAGCTTTAAAAAATGGGGATTTTTCGTTTGCGTTTCCAGTG
Organism: Limosa lapponica baueri; assembly: GCA_002844005.1. Lineage (NCBI taxonomy): Eukaryota > Metazoa > Chordata > Aves > Charadriiformes > Scolopacidae > Limosa > Limosa lapponica. The sequence goes on along the minus strand of KZ508755.1, from coordinate 21,415 downwards.
ATATATAAAGCTAATCAATCACCCTCCCACTCATGAAGGATTACCTTATCAAGTTTTCAAGGAACTTAAAAAATCTATAAACGAAAATGGGCTGCAGAGTTCATTTACAGTAGGCATTTTAGAAGCAGTAGGAAACGCTTATGTTATGTTACCATGGGATTGGAAGGTACGGAATTACCAGTGTCTCTTCTAATACTTAATACACTTCATCAACCAGTCAGATTAATTGGACAGATTGACGATAATGCTAAGGTTTTTTATCTTGAATGGCTTTTCTTACCTAATACCTTGAGAAAGACTGTTTCTACCTACCAACCTGGGCCTCGCAAGAAGCTGTGCAAGTACAGCAGTGACCCAACTTGAGTTGGCTTTGGTGCTCAATAACTCAGCACAACACACTGGCTCTCCTGTCCTGAGTGACCACCATAACAGATGGAGCTCAACTCATGGACTCGCTCGCCGAGGGACAGCTCCGGTGCAGGTACGTCCGCAAGGGAGTGGGGGCATCACGGCAAAAAAGGGGGCTTTTTCCTGAGCTTCCCGGAGCCGGGGAAAGGCCGGGAGAGCGCAGGCAGCCCGCGAGAGCCGGCAGCTGGCACGAGGGTTGCTGACGAGACGGGGGCGGGGCCAGCAGTAACGGCACCCCCCAACTCCCACAAAAGGCGGCCCTGGGGAGCGCAGCGAACAGAGCGGGCAAACAGGGTGTGGTGTGTCAGTCAGGTTGGCGCGGAAGGATGTTACCAGCTTGACCAGGGAGCCATGGTATCCACCCGGCGGAAAGCCTTGGCCTCCCCAAGCTCTGCACCCAGCAGGACTGAGGCAGCTTCCCAGACGGAGCTCTCATGGGAGCATGCTGCCACCTGCAGGGTGTACCCATCACTTATGCCAGTATCAGATGACAGCAGTGAGCATGCCTGTGGGGAGTGTGCCCAGGTAGAGGAACTCCTCTGCCTAGTGATGGAGCTCCGGGAGGAGGTAAGTAGATTGAGAACCATCAGGGAGTGTGAGAGGGAGACAGGCTGCTGGAGTCGCAGCCTACCTCCCCTGAGCCAGGCCCAACCGGCAGAAAGGCCACATGACACAGAGGATTCCCTGTCCTCTCTCTGCCTGGCCGAACAAGGTAACTTAGAGCATAGGGGGCTATGGGAACATGTTCCTGCCCGGCAAAGCAGGCGTGTCTCCCCAGTAACTTGCCCGCCTTCCCAGGTACCCTTGCAAAATAGGAATGAGGCCCTGCAAGGGGAACCCAATCACGACAAGGAAGATGATTCAATGTCCACGGAGGTGTCGCCAAGGTTAAGTCAAGCTACACCCCGCATCAAAACATCTTTAGTTAATAAAAAAAGACGGGTCATTGTTGTAGGTGACTCCATCCTGAAGGGAGCGGAAGGCCCAATATGCAGACTGGAGCCGCTTCTCAGGGAAGTCTGCTGCCTCCCTGGCGCCTGGGTTAAAGATATAAAAAGAAAGTTTCCCTCCCTGGTAAGCCCTTCAGATTACTACCTGCTACTAATTTTTCAGACAGGCAGCGATGAGCTGTTAACAAGAAACCCAAGGGCAATCAAGAGAGACTTCCAGGCCTTGGGACGGCTGGTTAAGGGGTCAGGAACACAAGTAGTGTTCTCCTCTGTCATTCCAGTCACAGGGAAGGATGAGGGAATCAACAAGAAGAGCCAGCAGATCAATACCTGGCTCTGAGCCTAGTGTCAGCAGCAGGGCTTTGGGTTTTTTGATCATGGGTTGGTTTACACGACACCAGGCCTGCTGGAGACAGACAGGGTACGCCTGTCTCAAAGGGGGAAAAGGGTCTTCACACAGGAGTTGGCAGGGCTCATCAAAAGAGCTTTAAGCTAGATTTGAAGGGGGAAGGGGATGCAACCAGGCTCTTTAGTGGTAAATCTGGGGGTGGTGCGCCAATGTCTGTGGGGTGGGATGCTAGTGAGGTCCCTTGGTCTGCTGACTCAGTGAAGGCAGGGAATGGAGATCCATGCAGCGGCAGAGATGTGAGGGTCATTGATGGGTTAGAAACTATGGCTGCGCCTGGGAATGGACAGGTAGGAGTTAAGGCTTCTCCCCCCAAAAAGGTGACAGGACCAGTAGCCCACCTGAAGTGCTTCTGCACTAATGCATGCAGCATGGGCAACAAACAGGAGGAGCTGGAAGCCATTGTGCAGCTGGAAAACTATGATGTAGTTGCCATTGCGGAAATGTGGTGGGATGACTCGCATGACTGGAGTGCTGCATTAGATGGCTACAAACCCTTCAGAAGGGACAGGCAAGGAAGGCGAGGAGGTGGGGTGGCTCTGTCTGTTTGGGAGTGTTATGAATGTCGAGAACTTAATGATGGTGACAATAGGGTTGAGTGTTTATGGGTAAGAATCAGGGGGAGGGCCAACAAGGCAGATACCATGGTGGGAGTCTGTTATAGACTACCCAACCAGGATGAAGAGACTGATAACATATTCTATAAGCAGGTGGGAGAAGTCTCACGATTGCTAGCCCTTGTCCTCGTGGGGGACTTCAACCTACCAGATATCAGCTGGAAATAGAGTACAGCTGAGAGGGAACAGTCTAGGAGGTTCCTGGAGTGTGTTGAGGATAACTTCCTGACCCAGCTGGTGAGGGAGCTGACTAGGGAAGGAGCCCTGCTGGACCTGTTGTTTGTGAACAGAGAAGGACTTGTGGGGGATGTGAGGGTTGGAGGCCATCTTGAGCATAGCGATCACAAAATGATAGAGTTTTCGATTCTCAGAGAAGCAAGGAGAGGGGGATCAGCAGAACTTCCACCATGGACTTCCGGAGGGTGGACTTTGGTCTTTTCAGGAGCCTGCTTGAGGGCAGTTCTGCTAATCCCCCTCCTTATTTCTCCAAGAATCAAAAACTCTATCATTTCATCATCCCTATGCCCAAGATGGTCTCCAGCCTTCACATCCCCCACAAGTACTTCTCTGTGAATAACAGGTTGTGGTGGTGTGCTCTCCCTGTTTTTTGCCTTCTTCCCCCCCCCAGCTCCTGCTCAAGCTGTAACTGTGAGTGGGAATTGTGATGAGTTGCACCTGGACTTTGGGGGATGGCTGGCAACACAGCCAAAACACTGTCTGGAGTGGGAACCTAGATATTTTGTTCCCATGAGAATATGACTATAGGTCAATTATCTTAGCCTATAAATAGTGGACAGCCCAAGAGCCCTTTGAGCTGGTGTAGAAGCACTTCAGGTGGGCTATTGATCTTGTCACCTTTTGCGGGGGGAGAAGCCCTGTTTCCTATTTGACTGTTCCCAGGTACTTCTGTGGTTTCTAGCCCATCAATATCCCTTGTGTCTTTGCTATCGCATGGCACTCCATCCCTTACCTCCACTGGGATGGCAAACTGAAGGACCTTGCTGGCATGCTGTCCCACAAATATTGATGTGCTGCCCCCAAGCTCGTCTCTTGTTGTGGTGTATGAGGAAATCATGGGCTCGCTGATTGTGCAGTAAGCGAATCTACTTTATTGCTACACAGAGAAACTTATATACGCTGAGACATAAAGCCCACTTCCCTAGTAATGCCCAATCATGGACTTACAAGTATTCTACTGATCTTATCACAATAATAGGTATTCTGTTACCAAGACAAGTTTCAGTTCCCAGGCTTTGTTCTGTTTTTTGTCAGGATGTGTTTTAGAATGTGAAACTCGTGTTTCTCATTTCTCCCCTGCTCTCAAGGTCACTTACTGGCACACACTGTTGCTCCAGATGCTGCGTGTAGTGCACTTACATCTTAGCTGTGCGAGTGAACTTTAACTGAACCCACATCTAGTGAGCCTGGTTTTATCCCTTTCTCCCTTCAAATCCAGTTTAAAGCTCTTTCAATGAGCCCTGGCAACTTCTGTGCAAAAGTCTTTTTCCCCCTTTGAGATAGATGTACCCCTTGTGTCATGTAAACCAACTCATGATCAAAAAACTTGAAGTCCTGCCCGTGACATCAGACTCAGAGACAGGTATTGATCTGTTGGGTCTTCCTGTTTCTTCCATCATCCTTCCCTGCAACTAGAGGGATAGGGGAGAATACTACTTGTGCTCCTGAACCCTTAACCAGTCGTCCCAAGGCCCTGAAGACCCTCTTGATTGCCCTTGGACTTCTTGTTGCAACTTCATCATTGCCTACCTGAAAAAACAATAATGGATAATAATCTGAGGGCTGTGCCAGGGTAGGAAGTTTTCTTGACACATCTTTAATGCAGGCCCCAGGGAGGCAGTCAGACTTCCCTAAGAACTAAGTCTGGTCTGCATATCAGGCCTTCTGTTCCCTTCAGGAGGGCGTCACCTATGAAAATGACCTGTTTTTTTATCTTTGTGGGAGTAGTTTTGATGCAGGGCATAGGCCGACGTAACCTCAGCGATACTTCTAAGCTAGATGAACCATCATCCTTGTTACTGTTAAGTTCCACTTGCAGAACCTCATACCTGTTATGCAAGGGCACCTGGGAAGGTGGGGTTGTTGCTGAGGAGATGTGCCAGCTGCACTGGGCAGGATCTTGTCACCATTGCCCCCTATCCTTCAGGTTACAATTTTCATTCAGGTGGAGAGAGGGTAGGGAATCCTCCATATTATGTATCTTGTCTTCCTGTTGGGCCTGTCTCAAAGAAGGTAGGATGTGATTCCAGTGGTCAATCTCTCTCTCACACTCCCTGATGCTCCTCAACCTACTTGCCTCCTCCTGGAGCTCTGTCACTAAGCAGAGGAGTTCTACCTGGGCACACCCTCCAAAGGTATGCTCACTGCTGCGGTCCTGTTCCAGTGTAAGAGCAGGGTACACCCTGAAGCCTGACATCTGGGTCACAGCATGTTCCCACTGGAGCTCCTTCTGGGAAGCTGCATTAGTCGTAGTGGGTGCTGAGCTTAAGAGAAGCCATGGCTTTCTGCCAGGTGGATACCACTGCTCCCTGTGTTGTCCCAAAACAGTGTTGTTTACCTGGTGTGTAGATGCCAATATCCACACAGAGTAGAAGTATTATCTATTTATTTCATTTCTGCAGAGATGGGTGCTAGGTGGTAATCCGCAAAGCTATCACACTGGCCTACAAACTCTTAGGAATATTGATATGGTTCAAAACACAGAAATACACACCCTTAATTGTAATTATTGGTTAGAAATTGTTAAGATAAGGTACTATTGGTTAGTACAGTCTCTTGCTTTCATTTAAAGTTACAAGGTACTTTAATTGATGTGCGCATGCTCCAGTACTGGTGGGGGGGGTAGTCCAATTCAGTCTCCAATTGAGTTGGCAGTCATGATCTCCCACTGCCACCTTTATCTTTCCCCCAGTTACTGCAAATTTTTGTTGACTTTATACCTTATCTAGCAGCTGTCTGGTTTTCAGCTGGTTTCGGCGCCTCCTGTTGTGGGATGTTCCTTATTATCAGCCTTCTGTTCTTCTTTAAGGGTATATTTATTAGCAAGGCATTTATTGTTTATACCAAGTGTCTGTTTTCATAGCGCTTTGCGACCTTTTTACAGCTCTTTACTATCTTACCTAATGAGAGATTCTGCCTTCTAAAACATATTGTACTTTTTTAAAAGTACATTCTTAAAGTACATCACCTGGTAGAGCTGGCAGAGTTTTCAGTGCCCTTCCACGCAAACTGCTGTACCACGCCCTAGTCGCTAGTGCACCCTAGGGCTGTTTAAATTTCCTGTGGTTACTCCTGACAATGCTGAAGCCACCTCAGCCTCACTCATGAGAGTTGCCGGCTCCTGGTGGGGCTCTCTGCTCTTCCTCAGGTTTCTCTGGCTCCGGGAACCCACCCTGTCTGCCTCAATCTAGCGCCCGGCCGCAGAATTTACTGTTGCCGCCACTGTGTTCCTCGCCGACTGACTTCCAATCCCTGCCCCCATGGCGGGGGGTTGGACTAGATGATCTTTAAAGGTCCCTTCCAACCCAAACCATTTTGTGATTCTATGCTATGCGCTGTAGCTGCTAGTTGCATGTTGCTTTGGTTAACCTAGGGGAGATTGAGGTGCCCTGGCAGGTGGGTGAACGAGGGCTTCCTCCGGCCGGGAGCTTGCGTACAGCTGCTCCACTCCTCCCAGCAGAGCAGGCTCTGTACAGCTGTCCCCTGCCCACAGTGTGAGCCTTCCTGGTTTGTGGGAAACCTCTGAGGAAGGGGATTCCTGCTGCTGAAACAAGGGTGTTTTCCTCAACACAACTTTGCCCTCTGCTTCACGACCTCACTAATATCAGTTTGCAGGGCTTGCCTAAAACTCATCCTGGGGGTAGGTTGTATAGCACTGGGCTCCACTCCCTCCCCAGCAGGCACAGTGGAGAGTAGGGCACGCATGCACTCTCCCCATGTGGCCAGTGGTGCCCGCTCCTCTGAGACACGTGTTTTAGAGCTGCTGGCTTGGCCCTTTCTTGGCCAAGCGACATGTGGAACAGTTAATGGGTCACGTGCCCTTTAAGAATCTCTTTTGCAAGCTGCTGTTGTTGCTGTTCTGTGCTGTTGCAGTTGAGAGATCTTCTCGGAGTGAAGAGACAAGTGTTTGCCATGTGGTCCCAAAGTGGAAGTTGGAGGCGGTTGAGGTGCGGCCGGTCAAGTGGACTGGAGTCGGGGGAAGGAGTCTCTGGGGAAAGCAGGGTGGCATGGGGGACAGGTGGTGCGGTGGGCCTGCAGAGTCCCAGGGCGAGTGGACAGCAGAGGGAGGCACTGGTGGCTGGGACAAAGAGTGGGGTGCCAACCAGGTAACGGGGAGGGAGGAGTTAGGGCTGAGGTGGTGGGAGGTGTTGTGGGTCACAACAACCCTATGCAGCGCTACAGGTTTGGGGAAGAGTGGCTGGAGAGCTGCCTGGCAGAAAAGGACCTGGGGGTGTTGGTTGACTGCCGGCTGAACATGAGCCAGCAGTGTGCCCAGGTGGCCAAGAAGGCCAACAGCATCCTGGCCTGTATCAAGAACAGTGCGGCTAGCAGGAGTAGGGAAGTGATCGTCCCCCTGTAGTTGGCACTGGTGAGGCCCTACCTCGAGTACTGTGTCCAGTTTTGGGCCCCTTACTACAAGAAGTACATTGAGGTGCTGGAGTGGGCCCAGAGAAGGGCAACGAAGCTGGTGAGGGATCTGGAGAGTAAGTCTTATGAGGAGAGGCTGAGGGAGCTGGGGTTGTTCAGCCTGGAGAAAAGGAGGCTGAGGGGAGACCTTATCGCTCTCTACAACTCTCTGAAAGGAGGTTGTAGAGAGGCAGGGGTCAGTCTCTTCTCCCAAGTCACAGGCGATAGGACAAGAGGAAATGGCCTCAAGTTGCTCCAGGGGAGGTTCAGATTGGATATTAGGAAAGATTTTTACACTGAAAGGGTTATTAAGCATTGGAATGGGCTGCCCAGGGAAGTGGTTGAGGCACCATCCCTGGAGGTATTTGAAAGATGGGTTGACATAGTGCTTAGTGACATGGTTTAGTGATGTGGGTTTTTTGGTTTCGTTTTTGTTTTTTATCAGAGTTAGGTTGATCGTTAGACTAGATGATCTGAAAGGTCCTTTCCAATCTAGACAATTCTATGATTCTGTCTTCTTGCCGGGGCACTGCTGAACCTCTTGGCCGGTGGCCTTTCCCGAGGTGGGAAGCTATGTTGAAGCTGTGATGGGCGGGGGACTGCTTGCTTTTGAGGAGATAAAAGTCTTGGCACAGTAAGGGATGGGGTTTGTTGTTACACTGTAGGGCTGAGTATACTGCTTAGTCTGCCATTTGAAGGTAGGACCGTCCTGTGGGTGGTGGCATTAGGGCCCTGGTATCACCCATGACAAGATAGGGATAGGAGTGTCTTCACAAACAAGGGAGTTGACTGAAATTGCAGGAGTGAGATAACTGAAGCTGCAAAAGTTAGACAATTGAAAAACCCGCAAAGCTTGAACTCTTCACCTTTTTAGTCAGTGTGCATGCTCAATAAGCTTATTAATATTAGCCTCTGTCTCTGGGCGGCATAAAGATAGAGTTAATGATACATGCGATGTATGTTATGTATGGTGTGTGTGGGGGTACATGTTAGAGGAAAATATGTAGTAGGCAGATTGGGAAATCTGTACCTTCCAAGTACCTCAGCCAATGGGGAAAGGAAGAGGGTTACATGTGGCCGGGGAATTAGGATAAAGTGGAGGCTGCGTCCTCTGACAATTTGAGAGACCCCACAGGGATATGCCCCAGTGGACTCTCCCTTTATTCGAATAAAGTCTTTGCAGGACTCCTCTGTCTCCTTTGTGAACATCGACCTCTGGCAACAGGATTTTCTGCACACTGCCATATGTTTTGTGCTAGCTGTAAAGTGGTTGGAGAGAGCTGCAGGGCAGGAGCCAGTGGTTCTTTTGTGAAGAAAAGATATTTTGTGGAAGTAGTGTCACCTTCTGCTGGCTGCAACTTTAGGCTGTTTTAGCTGAAGGAAATCTTTACTGAGTGCCTCGCACATGCTTAAAAACATGGTGGTGATAGAAGTGTCACCATTATAGTGTAGAAGGCTAATGGACTAAGTAGAATGGCCTATATACAGAGAGCAGAGAAGTTCAAGGATGGGACTAGTTTGACAACTAAGAAGGTGACTTCATCATTATGATGCCAAAATAAGGGAAAGAAGATGATGACATAGTAGGAACAAACATTTCACAAAACTGTTACTCCCTATCTAACTTTCAAAGGTAAGTGTAGAAACTAAACTTCTTAACTCTGAACACTGTACATAATTGAGACAGATGTTGATTTTATCACATAAACTGTTTCCTATCTTAGGAAAAAATGGAAAGGGCATGAGGGAAAATAATGGAAGATTGGCGAGGAAGATTGCAAACATGCTCAAATGACTTGCAGCTGAGGTGTCGAAAAACATACCACACTAATCATCGTTTCGTCTTGTGTGCTTGACAAGTAGAACATCTGTGCTTAGACAACTAGGCCTGTGATAGACTCGAGGTACCCTATCGAACATGCTTGAGATTCCTTCCCTGCTGTGGGAAATATTAAAGCACAGTGGAAGACTATGCCTGCTTAAATCCCTGATACACAGGCGAGAACAGCAGGTTTGGAAATACTGTCCAGCAAGGACCGAGCTCCACGGTGCCTGTGTTCCTGCTTGTGTGCCTCTGCCTGGGTGCCGCTTCAGAGATCCCCCAGTTCGCGAGGTACGGAGATTAAATTTACTCTTTGCATATCATCCATGGTTTTGTGGTTGTTCCTATGTCCTGCCTGTGTCAGCTCACACAGGGTGCTTAATGTGCTCTTGGGAACAATTAACCTTTTGTCTGTCCCACTGGGAATAATGTCTTTGTGCTTTCTCTCCTTCACAGATGCTTTTATAGTCAAAACTGACCAATCAGTTAACATGGTTGCATCAATGAGAGTAGTGTGAGAGTAAAGAAAACTGGAAAAAATGGGAGTACTGTGCATGTTTATGTTAAAAGGCCAATGCTCCTATTTTCATAGAGAGAAGGTTGGTGTGCTCAAAAACTTCTCTGTTCTCCCATTCTCCAGTTACATCACTTGATTTATTACAAGACTACCACTTCCTGCCAGCCTCTAGACAAAATAATGATGTATGGCAATTCTCTTTGGGTCCTCAAACTGAGGAGGGGTTTGACCCTTAGAAAGGAGGTCCTCTTTGGTAAGAGCTGAGAACTTCAGAGCAGCTAAGTAGGCACCTGTGCTGCAAAAGCATTGTCACTGTGTGAGCAATCCCCAAAAGGTATAATTTTCTACAGATTGGGACTAGCACTACTCCACAATAAAATTTGTCTCTCTCCCTGTGATAGCTAATGTAAGGATAGAGTAATTTACAAAGGAACTGATTAAAAAAAATAATTGTCTGGGTGGCTGTCTATTTTTGGGGGTGGGGTGAGGGGAGGTGTTCTTTTGTTGATTTGATCAAACTGTCTTTGCAGAAATTAACTGAGACTAGTAGTAGCTACGTAGCATTGTAGCTAGACCAGTAGCACCATTGATGGCAGATAGATACATCTAAAATGCTGAAAAGATGGAAAAAAAGCTGAGAGCAACCTGCTACCTCTGCATGCACACACCACATGCCCCGAGCCGGTCAGTGCCCATGCCTGTCCCTTCACCTCCAGGCGGTTTACTTCTGCACCTATGTTACCTGAAACAAAAGCTCTTGAAACCAGAAGCAGTTTAGAGAGGAGATATTGCTTTATTCGATGTCGGGTGCTAGGTGGAAATCCACAAATCTAGCACACCTTACTGGGGACATTCACCCATTATTTATACACAAAAGATTCTCATTATTCTGCCTACCTAATCCATAACTCCACCTAGGCTTACATATTCATTAGGATGACCAAATAGCCCTTTTGCACATGTGTATTAAATTTTGCACCTCTGTGCAGGCATGAGCTCCTTGGTGGTTGTTTGGGTAGGGATACCCTTCCTCACATTATCTTCTTAAGGTATTGAGTCATCTCAAGACAGTAAAAGTTTACCAACTTCTTGAGGACAATAAGGATGTCCTCTGAAGTAGCCACAGCTCTGTCTTAATTGGTATAGGAGTATATACTTTGACATATGAGAGAACCTTGAAATGATTAACTACTTCTTGTTATCCCATCCTTATCACTATCAGCTCGGTGACCAACTATTTTCTCACACAGTAAGCAGCCCAGTAATTAACTCATTTTAGTTAGCATATGGTTATAAACAAAGCAGAGGCCTGTCTTTGGTAACACCTACACCAGGCATCCCTGCCACTACCTGTCTTCTCGTGATAGTCTTTGCTTGGGGAAGGCTAACGTGTGGGGGGTAGTGCTGAGCATGCGCACTGGGCTGACTCCCTCTGCCCCGTGACAGAAGTGAGCTAGTGTGCGTGGGACTATTAGCTGTGGTTGTTAGAATATCGGTCGCGTGTACTGTGTCCTGCAAAGCGCTGCTGTCTCGTCCCAGGAGTGAGAGGGATTCACTGATCAAGGTGATGCACAGGGGACCATGATGAGGAGGGAGGAGGAAGCACCTGCCGTGGCTAGGAGAGCATAGGAGTGATGAGCAAGAGGTGGGGGGTGATGGTGCTTCCGAGTGACGAATGGCAGCGGCAGCTGCAGGAGTCAAAGGTGTTGGCAGTGGAGGCCATGGTAGCCAGGGCCGAGGAGGAGTGGTTGGAACGGGAGCGTTTCGGGAGGATCATCAACGCGTTCCGGTACTACGGGTAACTGAAGTGTGCTGCCTCACATACACAGCCATTTGGCCCAACTCTGTGATGGGATGTTGCCCTTATAAGTCCTGAAAAACAATAGTAGCTCCTACTGGCAAAGAAATGCACGTGGTGTTTTGTGTAGTCGATTGTGGGGAAAATTTTGAGAGTTGTAAATTTGCAAGTGAAATAAGGTCGTCTGAAAGCACTAATGGATGCCGTTTGGTTGCAACTAGCTATCTAGGCATTTGTTGAGTCAGAAAAGTAGCCCTTTTAAGAATGAGATAAATGAAAAGAAACCAAAACCAAACAACACCACCCCAACCCCTGACTTGCTACCTGAATCTATAGAATGAAGGAGAAAACATAAGTAATTCAAATGGTGGAGGGGGAAAAACAGACTTGGCTGAAAAAAAATCCAGTCCTTGACAGTATTTTGGGGAAAGGGAGAAGTTATTTTTTTTGTCTGGATCAGTTACACAATCAGTTTCATACTACTCATAGTTGAGGCTGTTAAAAGCAGGCAATTTAATGTCTTAGTGGGGCCACCAAAACTCCAGCATGGTCTGGCCTCAACTCTTATGATTCCTTCAGAAGCAATTGTTTTTGAGGATTCTGCTTTCAGCTACCCCATTTCTGCTCCACATTACAGTTTTTCTGTAGCCAAAGGTTATTGATATTCAGCTGTTTTATCCTGTTTAAATTGTATTTGTGAAATAATCTGGCTATTTTTATGGGTTTGTAGGTTGATTGTTTACTAAATTGCATCATTTTGTACATGATGTATTAGAGGTTGTGATCACCTGTGCTGGAAATGAGAGGCTGGGGATGGAGCTGTAAAACAGTGGTCCTCTTAAACTGTAGCGTGTTGTTAAAGGAGTGGTAATGTGGAACTAGAGCTTAAAACAATCTTTTTGCCTATAAAATTCTTGAGAACTTGTTTTCTAGTAAGGAATTACAAAATCTGACCACTTTCTGAGTTGAAAGAATTGGATAGTTGTAATTGGAGTAGCTTTGAGTGAATTCTTTGTATTTATAATATGTATTGCTGCTAAATATCTGAAGACTTTAATTATTTTTTTTTTCCTTCCTAGAACTAATATGCATGAACGGATGAACAGAACAGAGAGGCAGTTAGATCTCTCCCAGATAACCAACAGAGTCTTCTTCCTCAATTCCTTCCTCACCTTGATAAGATTCAGAAATGTGTTGATCATAATCAAGAGATACTACAGACCATTGTCAATGACTGCATTCATATGTTTGAAAACAAAGAATATGGAGATGTATGTTAAAATTAACTTTTTCATACTTCAAAACTAAATTCTGTACTCTTTGGGATTTTCTAGCTCTGCCCTGGTTACATTTTAAAGTTAATTTTTCAGTTGGCTACATAGACCATAAATGGTACTGTATATCTTATTATAGGTTATTGTATGTTATGATGTCCTAAATCAGTTAAATTTTAGGTAGTCCAAGTATTCTGAATGTTAGCATTTGTAAAATTTAGTGCAATTTTTGCACTACTTATCTGCCTTTCAGTGTGGCATCTAGCAAAAAAAAATGCACTCAGAAGATTGTCAGTGATGCAAACTGAAGTCTTTTTTGGTATCTGCAGGCCAGGTACAATTCTGGCCAGCTATAGTTTTCCATGATGCATCAGTAACACATGTTAATGCATTATAAAATTATCATGTATGCTTTTTCCATACTTAACTGACAGGTTTAGTTTTTGCAGAGACTGTAGATCTTTCAAAAATTTTTTTACGCAATTTCATTAGCTAGTGGACTTTTGATGCAAATTGCAAACAATGCTTATCTCTTTATTTATAATTAATACAGTTACAAATAATTGTCTTTAATAATACACTGAATTTATAGTTGTATTGGCAGACTGTTAGACTGAAAATGTGATTTGTCTAAGTATAGTGAACGCTTCTGGGATTTTTATGTTTTTGTTGGGATCATCTCTGAATAAGGCAACTTGTGAATTTTTAATAATGTGTTAAAGAACAGTAAAGTGTCTGTGTATTTGAACACTTTGAGACTATTACTGTTTGAAGTTTCTGCCTTTGTTTCTTAAGACTGTTGCTTATAACTTTCACTTTTTTAGACCTTTTTGATTAAAATAGCTTGTCAACCTTCTCAGTAAACATTTGGAAACTTTTCAGTGTGGTTTTTTTTTATCTGTGCTTGTTGCTGTGGGGTTTTTTTGTGTGGTGGTTTTTTGGTTGTTTGTTTTGGGTTTTTTTTGTTTTAGATTGTTAGGGTCTTAGTGTTCACAGAAGAAGAGAGAAGTGGCTTAGTGACTCAAGCATTTTGTGGTGCTTGTTCAGCTAGGTTTCTAACTACTATCAGAAGTCAGATACATATTTAAAACAATACTTATTTTGCTCATGCATTCTATTATTATATATTAATAAATCCAAATACATAAACTTGTTCTTAGGAGATACTTAGGTTTTTAAAAATAGCCTCCTTTTCTGACAAGAATGCATCCACTATTGCATGTTTACTGCAATTACTAAATTATATATATAATTACTAAATTAATGAATTAATGAGGACATACTTTTTTTTTTTACCTTAGCTAATTTGCAGCATTCCTATATTTACAGTATTTCTTATGTTTCACACCATCCAATGTTCCCAGGATCCACCAATATTAGCTAGTATCTATGCAGATGCACTTCAGTCATTGTGTTGAAGATCTGCTTTGAGGTTCATATACAGTAGGTACATCCTAGCAGTATGCTGCATGTTTTTAGTGTTTAAAATGCATCTCTCCTTTCCCTTATAGTCATAAGACAGAAGAGATTTTTATGATTTTCTTCTTTAAAGTATGTATTTTAGCTCTTCTATAAAAAAATAAATAAGCCCTTTAAAAATGTAAAGCTTGCACTATTAATGTAAGCTACATATTCACTTAATGTGTAATTATGCTGTAGGTAAGCACTTTCCTAAGTGCTTGTTCCAATTCTGGACTATGGGCTATGGGATGGAATGTTATTGCTACTTTCAGAGCATTTTCTGAGCAGATTCACTTTTTTCCATTCATTTGTTTTCAAGTAGAGGCAAACTTAAAGGTCTCGGAAAGCATTTTGAAATGAGTCTGAGAGTTTGGGTAGTACAAAAGACTGAGCAGGGTAAGGGGGGTGTTGATAGAGTACATAAATTTTCCATTAGAACTGTTACAAAGCATGATCAAGAAATGTCATTGCTCAAAGTTTGGTGTCTCTGTGGGTTATCAAAACACTAGTCTATATGATCACATAGTATGTTTTAAAAGAAATAATTAGGGAAGTGATCATGGCTCTGTACTCGGCACTGGTGAGGCCTCACCTCGAGTACTATATTCAGTTCTGGGTCCCTCACTTGTAGGACACTGAAGTGCTGGAGCGTGTCCAGAGGAGAGCCACCAAGCTGGTGAGGGGTCTAGA
>KZ508754.1:22267-36064 GCA_002844005.1 Limosa lapponica baueri | reverse complement strand
CTCATCACACAGTTTCAATGACTGTTTCAGTAATTACTTGCACAGTTAAATGTCTTTTCCAGTTGCCTGTTCAAAATAAAACTCTGGTCCTACTTTCTGGCACAACTCACACAGGTTCAGTGCTCAGCTCAGACTCTCTCTTCTCTCAGCCACTTCAGGTAAGAGCACCACCTCGACTTTTGCTGGGGTTGAAACTGAGTGGGTGTCTGTGATGCTGCCTTGCACTGCTCTTGATCAGACCTTGACAAATCCATTTTGCCATTTTCATAGCTACAAAGAATGCTGCTGCTAAAAATAATTTCTAAGCATGTCATTTTAACCATGCCTGTGTCTCCCTGTACAACAGCCTGCTAGGTCAGTTTTGTCCATTACATCCAGTGACTTCAAGCCTCTTTAGGATTTATCTCTAGAGATACTGTAACATTTATTCACAGTCACCTGTGTGAGTCTTCTTCTATTTTGAATGAACTAGCAAAAAATCACAATTTTCATCTAATTAAACATCATCTAGCAGGTAGTAAGACTGATGTCATCAAACTTAAGCTCTCCTTTCAAGAACACTTTTATATTGGCTCAAATAAATTTGACATTGTCTGGGTAACATCAACTGCATTTTTTTTCTTATTGCAGCTTTCATATATCACTTGTTTTCAAGGTGAGTATATGGGTTAGACAAAAAGTTTCTTCATAGGTTCCTTTCTTATGTGCACAGCCAGTTCCCAGACCTGTCTGCAGAGCAGGGTGAAGAACTGCAAAGCAGGAGAGGACGTGTCCAGCCAGCTGAGAGGCACTTACATGAATGCTGCTGCCCCCCAGTACACCACTAACGGGCATGATGTTGCTAAGATGCCTCCTCTAAGCAAGGGAAGATTTGAGTGATTGCGTGGGTCCGTGTTTCCCTTGTGGGTTACTCTGCTGCTTTAGCTTTATCCTAAACTAGCAGATAGTGATTTGAGGTGCAGTCAGACTGGCAAACAGCAGAAAACAGTCCAATGCAGCTGCCTGCTCAGGCTCTGTTCATATGTGCTTAAAAGGAGAAAATATCAGATCGAAATAACTCAGACCTGTGGAAAATGTGCAGACATGCCTGTGAAGCTTCACTGGCTTTAACCTTCTGAAGCACAAACCCACCTTTCTTCCAAAGCAGTGCAGAACACAGTAATCCCAGAAAGTGAAAAAATAAACTAGGCAGAAGAATTTTCTTTCCATAAGGTAATTTCAGGATGTGATGCCCAGTAGCCCCAAAACAGGGTGTGCAAAATTTGTTTTTCTCCTGAGGTGGGGACTACCCACCCTTGGAGGGGAGAGGAATGACTGTAGGGGGGACATCTAGGCAGGAAGTGAGGAAATTGTTGCTTAACTACTGAATTTTACCCAAACTACCCCAAACCCTCCTGTGCAGAAAGAATGAAGAACATGTGTTGCATTTCTAAAGCTACCTGAAGATACACAATGTTGTTGTACAAATGATGATGGAAGGCACAGCATCTCCAGGGTATCCTGTATTTATCAGAATACTGCATGGGAGCCCCCTGCTACCACTGTGCAAATGATAGCTTTTGTATTTCTTATTTAGTGTTATGTCCTTCCTCAATGCCTATTATTTCCTGAAAGTCAGAAATTATTGGTATTCCCTCCATAGACTTTTTTTCCCTGAGGCCGAAATGGAAAACCAGCTACTATTACCTCAGAATGGTGTCCATTTATGGTTTAGGGATTTTTGTTTGTTTGTTTTGCTTTGTTATGATATATTAGTAGATAAGCACCTCACTAAACAACGTTAAATCCTTGGTTTAGGTTATCTTTTAATTAGTACATTATAGACAGCAGACATAAAAGTTTGGACTGTTGTAATTGTAAAATTGTACCGTAGAGTAACTTTCACTACCTTGTGAAATAGTACTCACATAGTGAAAGAATCTCTTCACCTTTCCCACCTCTATCTTTTTTAAGGAACTAAATTGCAGTAAGACAGTGTTATCTAACACAGGAAAATACCTCGGGGAAACTGGCAAGCACTTTAGGGCTCTGCAGACTTCTGGATGGCAACAGAACCGTCAAACAGGGAAGTGCCCCACTTCACATCTTCAAGGCTGGCAAAACAAGATGCCTTATGAGTCTGAAACTCCTTGGGCAGATGAGAAGAGGTTGGCATTGCCAGCAGAACATTCCAAAAGAAGCTGTGACCCATCCATAGTGCACCTTGTGTTACTGTGCCATAGGTGGCAGTTATCTATACAACAAATGCTCGTTTCACAGTTGGGTCCTTTCCTCATTCAGAAGAAAACCTCAGGTGACTCCTTCAACAAGACCATGATGGATGCAGCTACTTAGACCACTGACTGAAGTAGGGAGTGGGATAGGAGTTATGGGGCTCATAACTGTCATGCTGAGGAAAGGCCTTCTGTTCAGCTCATGGAAGAGGCTGTGAGTGCCAAGTATTCCAGCAGAGCCAGGTCCAGCCCCAGAGGCAGCCCCAGCCAGTGTCCAGGAGCTCCTGGTAGGTCATTTCCCCAGGGCATACTCACAGATGTGCTGCCACAGATGTGCTCTCCATCCCAGTCCCTATGAAAGTTTATGGGGAATATACCCACCTCTCTGAAAATATGCATCAACAGATACTTTGTAGAGGTACAGTTATGGGTAAGGGACTTTGGTTTCTATCATGATCTTAAGAATACCCTTGGAGAGGGGAGGGAGGAGATGTGGAGCTAGCCCCAGGTTCAAATGCCCGTGCGTCCTACTGGGACGCCAGGGGACGGCAGCCATTTCCATGTGTGTCTGCTTTATTCCTTCCAGGGATACTGAGAATGGAGATTTATTTACAGCTTCTGGGTGATTCTTTGGAGTGGAGGCTGGCATGCCTTGTATACCTCAACAGAGAACTGTACCCCATCTTGCTACCACAGGATGTACCAAAAGCTCACAGCTGTAAACTTACAGATGTTTTTCCAAGTACTGATTTTTCTCCCATGGTGAGAGGCGGTGGCAGGCCCTCTCTGCTCCTTCAGCGTGTCCCCTAGGGCTGGGTGAGTAACGCCGTTTTATCACGATTCACAACCTGGGGAGTAATAATGCAACTGAAACACCACAAACATAAAACTTCTCGGCTGAAGAAGCATTGAAAAGAAACACAGATGAGGGGTCTCTAGCTTGGGAGAATATTTTCTTATGGGAGCAGATATTTTTCTAGCTGTAGTTGCCAGAGATGTTCTTTATTGCATGAACATGCCACAAAATTTACTATCACTGTTAGACAGCTGTCATAGTGTTCGGATTTTGGATATGACACTGTAGTATGAGTTTTATTTGCATCTGTGC
Organism: Limosa lapponica baueri; assembly: GCA_002844005.1. Classification (NCBI taxonomy): domain Eukaryota; kingdom Metazoa; phylum Chordata; class Aves; order Charadriiformes; family Scolopacidae; genus Limosa; species Limosa lapponica. The sequence goes on along the minus strand of KZ508754.1, from coordinate 32,743 downwards.
AAAATGACTGAGTGATACTCTGCAGTAGTGCAGCATATAAATAATTCAGCTCCTTAGAGAGTGTTATAAATAAAAATAGAAATTATTTAACATAACTTTTTAATTTGGAGGAAGACCAGCTACCTGCTTTTAATATTCTTGTCTCTAATTTAATACACATTTTTTCTCTGTTATTAGAGGAAGAAAAATAATTCTGTGGTAGAAATATAGGACTGTTACCTGAAGATAACAGTTTGCTTTGTGCTTTCTACAGTTTTCATTACACTTCAGAAATGCAGATACTTACCAATGTTGCAAGGTAATTTGAGTTTTAATTTTATTTGCTTAGATTTTTAGATCTTTTTACAGTGGTCACTTTATTCAGGTAAAGTACTGCTTCCCGTCTATTTTTGCAGGGTGCCAGTCTGATGGTACTTCTCTTTGATTTACCAAGTCATTAAACGCTGCAAGATGCTAGCTGGTGTTAACAATCATGCTCATACAGCTCTACCAGAAGTGGTTCAAATGGTTATTGTCACCTGGAGGCCATTTCCTCCAGCGCTGAAAACATCAAAACTGATTGTGTGAGCACCTCAGGCTGCTTCACAGCAAAGTAACCATAAATTAACTCAAATGGTCTTCGGCCTCAGAGGTCAGGAAGCATTGGTATAAAGTGAAAACTGCCAAAAGGCAAGCTAAATTATACCCTGCAATTACCTTACGTTTTCTTTATGTTGCAATGAATAGAAAACCCTTCTTAAGTCACATGAATTGAAAGAGAAAAATAAAAGATACAGGCTGAACAGTAAGGGGAGAAGGAAGCCATTTGAAAACATCCTAGGTACAGTCCCCAACTAAATGCTTAAGCTGACTTCTAGTGGGACAGTTTTGGGGTGTGATGACAAAAGCAGGATGGACGTTCAGAAGCAGGCTATGGAAAGAGAAATCTGAGGAAGGAATAAAAACCAGCTTGATGCGGAGGGGCATAATTCCAGCTCATGGAACAAACTGGCGTCAGAAACGGTGGGTCTGATAGCAACAATTTCAAATAAACCTCTTGAGCTGGGAGAGGTGATTGAGAAAGTGAGAGAGGCAATTGAAAACACAGCTTGTTACTCATGTTAGTTTTTAAGCAGCTGTGGACATTATTTATTTGCAAACTGCCAGTTTGTGCTGTCACGCGTGTCCCTGCCTTTGCACAGGCTCAGCAAAAGGCTGCCGGGGGCACCAAGTATCCCCCCGCCGTTATCTCAAAGGACACACCGGCACAAAGTGATGGGCCATGGAGCATATGGCAACTGTGGTGCCACGGAGCAGACACTGAATCTGCCACTAGAGAAAAAAGCAATGAGGAGGAAATGAGGACGGTGGCTGAATCTGCTCACTGGATCCAGCACAGAAAAACACACCAACAAATGCCTTTTACGCTGTTAATAATGTTCCACTCTATAAGCTTTTACAGTTCTGTTGCAAAAACATCAAATATCAATTTATTTGTATAATGCACTCACTGAGATACATCATATATTTACTGAGCAGCTGAGGCTTAGCACACTGTGGACTGCAAGCTCTCTTCATGCCAGCAGATAACTGATGACAGGAAGGTTTCCCTGCCAGACCCTCAGCCCGGTCTGTAGGATGTCTCGAAGCAGGAAGAACCCCCTGCACATCTACATCATCATATCTGCAGTCATAAACTCAGTCTGATGCCTGCCTGCCTGACTCAGAAGCAGCTCAAAAAAATCCTATTTCTGCATTGAATTGTGCCAGTTATTCCCCCAAACATGAGATGCTCCCCCCGGCTCTTCCTCCTCATCCTTTTTCAAATCTGTAAATTGTCTTCTCGGTTGCAAAGGGAATTTTCTGGTTTGCACATCCTTGCCCTAAAGGTGAAAAATGATATATGTTTAGTTTGTGCTCTTGTAGAGTGCTCATCCCTTCTCTTTGCATTACACACACGTGTCCTTTGCAAGCTCTTTTTAGTAATCCATAACCCACGTGGAAGCCCTCCTCCTCTCCTCAGACCCTGTTTCAGCCCATTTGCTCCCATGAATAACTCTCTTGCTAATGGCAGAGCATTCCCATCCCCATGAAGGAACAGATGGTGGGAGTTTATAACTATGCGACGAAAGAAAACTCTATTCATGACAATGTGTAACTTTGATTCCTAACTTGGGGCATGTTCTAATTACATTTTCCATTTGCAGCTCTGTGTTTATTTCCACATTCAATTCTAAATTGGTTCTACCATCAATATTAAAATGTCATCTTTTCAGCTGCTCAGCTGGACTCAAGAATCCCACTTCTTGTGATTGTCAGGGACCAGCACTGTGTTTTGAATTTATGACCATATTTTATAGTACAGAGAGATCATTACCCTAGTAATGCTTTGTTTAACTGAAATTATTATGACGTGGGAAAATAGGAATAATAGTACAATCTATCTGACCATAAGGAATTAATTACTAGAGCAAGATGCAGACCACACAAACCATTCCCCATCTCCTTTCTCTTTCTTCCTTCTGCTCAGTTTTTCATGGCGATGAGTGTGCCTGCAGCCTGACTCCAGCTGTCATGGGACCTTTCGTGCTGTTCATAGGAGTAACTGTTGATTTCAGGATGATAGAAGATTGATCACTGCTGAGTCTGTGTGGGACTGAGGTAACAAAATCCAATTTAAGGAGGTTTCAGGCAACCTGTGATGTGATCCTTCAGCTATAAGTGAGAAGAAATATTTTGTTTGTATTTTTCAGGTAATCACTTGTATCTATCACAAAGTTTGGTTTCACTCATCCCATTCCCAGAGGAGAGTTGTGTTTAGTCTCTTACGCCAGCTGATATACATGTGCATATATATAGACATGCATACATATGTTATGTATATTTATGCATATGTATGTTATATATGTAGGTATAAACACATATGTTGGTTTTTTCCAATAGCTCAGAGCAATTAAAATGTGCTTTGTAGTTGGAGCAAGAGATTTAAGAAATAGCTAGAACAGTTTTCTTTTAAAACTTCATTTTTCACAAAAAGCTGTTTTTGCTCTTTTACCCACATACATCTCAATGGCATTTTAAAAGTCAAAATTTTCCATTTCAATTTTTTTTAATGGAAAAATGTCCATTTTTGATCTTGTTCTTGATTTAGCTACGTTATATTCAAAAACTAATTTAAAAATACTATTTTCCACACTGTGTATAGTATTTCAATGCAAGCTTAATACTTATGGAATAATCCACATGACGAAAAATAAGGAAGTAATCACTAACTGAAACAAAGCCTTCCTTGGTGCCAAAGTTGTTTGCAAAAACATCAAGAAATCTCTGACAAGCACCAGCGAGGACCCGTGGTGGGAGCGGAGCTGCAGAGCGGACGGCTGGAGCGTGTGCCAAAGCCCCTTGGGAACGCAGCTTCGTCCCCCTGTACTCGGCACTGGTGAGGCCCCACCTCGAGTACTGTGTCCAGTTTTGGACCCCTCACTACCAGAAAGACATTGAGATTCTGGAGTGAGTCCAGAGAAGGGCAACAAAGCTGGGGAGGGGTCTGGAGAATAAGTTTTATGAGGAGAGGCTGAGGGAACTGGGGTTGTCAGCCTGGAGAAAAGGAGGCTGAGGGGAGACCTTATTGCTCTCTACAACTATCTGAAAGGAGGGTGTAGAGGTGGGGTTGATCTCTTCTCCCAAGTAACAGGTGATATGACAAGTTGCAGCCTCAAGTTGTGCCAAGGCAGGTTTAGAATAGACATTAGGAAAAAATTATTCACAGAAAATTTTGTCAAGCATTGGAACAGGCTGCCCAGGAAAGTCGTTGAATCACCATCCTTGGAGGTATTTAAAAGGTGGGTGGATTTGGTGCTTGTGGAGATGGTTTAGTGCTGGTTTTGTCAGTGTTAGGTTGAGGGTTGGACTTGATTATCTTAAAGGTCCCTTCCAATCTAGATGATTCTACAATTCCATAATTTGGGCAGGAACCCCGGAGCCAGGCTTCCCATCTTCCAGTCAGCCAGGGCGCCTGTGCTTCTCGTGAGCACGAGATTTTCCTGAGAGACCTTTCCTGAGCCTGGGTAGTGACATGTGAGCAGAGCTACACTGGAAGATGTGGGGAGAAGCATGCACCTCAGCCAGCCTTGCTTGCTGCAGGAGGAGAGCTGGGAGCAAAACTGTTCTGTGCGTTCTTAGGGACTGCGGTCTTTCTAACAGATACTGGCACAGGACTCCCAGCCTGAGTCCTTGTTGTGGTTCCCCTTCTCCCTGCAGTAAAACTCTTCTGGTGCAAAGCCTTTCACATAAACTCCTTCCTGCTATGTGGGGAACTGTGATTTCTCCTTTTAGGCCTCTGTAACAAAATCCTGCAGGCATCCTTTTTAAATTTGTCACTTATGAGTGACTGGCAGATGTAAGGTAAAGGTCTAGAATATGATATTGTGACACGGCCTCAGGAGCAGAAGGCCTCAAATGCAAGGCTACAATGCACAAATCATCACCCAGCACTGACCATTCCTTTGACTTCCAGCACATGGGGTCACAGGCTCATAGGAAAATTCAGGCTGGAGGATACCTCAGCTGGTCCAACCTCCTGCTCCAAGCAGGACACACTGCAAGGTCAGACAAGGTTACTCGGGGCTCCTATTCAATCTTGTCTTACTTGTACTTCAGACTTTGCTTGTTTCCAGGCTTCTTTATTTTCCCCAGTTTTACAGACCTGCCATGTTTACTGTTGCCAGGTCTGTCCATTCCTCTGGACTGCCTCAGGCCTCATGTTGCCAACATCTTTTATTGTTTTTTAATGAAGTGCCAGAACTGCAAACTGCTATAGTCTGGCCTCTGCTCAGAGAGCTCTCTCAGAATCCCTTGTCCACCTGCCATGTCACCCAGGCTACTGAAATTCATCGTTCGGACGACTTTTCTGTCCTCCCCTGATGACGTTGGCTCAAAGAAAAAGGTGGCAGAAGGAGTAATGTTGAGGGAGCAGGTGTTTGGTGGCAGTCCATGCAACCTTTTAATCTTGGGGCGCAGGTTCAGATGTGACTGTCAGTAGAAAATATGAGGTTTCTGTGGTAGCCCAGGTGACGAGCCAGTCTACTTTCTTACTCTCCATTAGCCCTTCCTGGTGTGCCATGCAGTTCCATCATCTGCCATGCAACAGCCCACGTTCTGCTCCATCACAGCCAGATTTGGGCTGTGCCCACTCCTGCTCCCTATGCATGCAAGTCTACGAAGGGGGAGATGGAAATAAAAATATGCAATGAAGTAATTGTTTTCTTAATAGTATGCACTTACCTTTAGCAATATTTTTGTTCTACTAAGTTGGAACTAGGTTTCTTTTTTTTTTTCCCCAACATTTGAGAGGATTACGCATGAGGCTTTGAACATTAGATGCAGTCAGTATACTGTCACAAAAATAGATGTCAAAGCTGTATTACAAAATGCTCCCACAAACTTGTTTAAATGCAAATAAAACCCTACTCTTGAATGCCAAATCTGCTTTTGATAGCAACAAAACAAGGGGAGTTCACAAATCCCAGGTAAAATGTCGCCTTTAAGAAAGTATAAAAACAAGTGGAAGACTGTTGACTGTCAGCAAGTGTCCTCAAAACATCTGCTTGCAAATTAGATGTGTTAAGAGGACCCACATATGGAAATCAGTGATTTTGAGGCTTTTCTCCAATACAACCTACTCTTCTATTGCCAATACAATAAGCACATCCACTTAAAAAGTTCTAATGGAAAAATATGCATAGGAAAAATATGCCTCAGATAAATTAGTTTTGGTACAGGGAAAGCATTTTTGTGGAAGCAACCTAATGTAAAAAAAAAAGAAAAAAGTTGAAACATAATATTTTAACTGCCCTGCTTTGCTTCAAAATACAGTAACAGTTTTGGGGCCATTGGTGTTAATTTATCTGTATATATTACGTAATATCTTTATACATATTATTTAATTACATCGTGATTAATATATAAATGTAAGATGATTCTATTTTGATCCATCTTTCTGAAAGTGTAACATTTCAGTTCATAAAAACAAAAGTTAAGTTCAAATAAAAAATATTTTTAATTTTCTTTCCATGGAAAGATATAAATTTCAGCTTGGCTAAAACAAGCAAGAAAACTGAAATTTTATGTGCGAGTGGATACATGATTTCTGATTGGTCCTAGTAAGCTTTTGCAAGATGAGAATCTCCATCCTTTATTGGATGCGGGGGCAAACATGGTGACAAAGGATGAGGAAAAGGCTTAATGCCTTCTTTGCCTCAGTCTTTAATAGCAAGACCAGTTGTTCTCTGGGTACCCAGCCCCATGAGCTGGACAACAGGGACAGGGAGCAGAATGAAGCCCCCATAACCCAAGGGGAAATAGTTAGTGACCTGCTACACCATATAAACACACACAGGTCTATGGGGCCAGATGGGATCTACCCAAGGGTACTGAGGGAGCTGGTGGATGTGCTCACCAAGCCACTTTCCATCATTTGATAAGTGCAGTCCTGGCTAACCTGGAAGGTCCCAGTTGACTAGAATTTGGCAAATGTTATGACCATCTACAAGAAAGGCCACAAGGAGGATTTGGGGGAACTACAGGCCTGTCAGTCTGACCTCCATGCCAGGGAAGGTTGAGTCTTGAGTGCCATCATGCAGCACATACAGGACAACCAGCATGGGTTCATGAAAGGCAGGCCCTGCTCAACAAACCTGTTTTCTTTCTATGACAGTGACCTGTTTGATGGATGAGGGAAAGCCTGTCGATGTTGTGTACCTAGACTTTGGTAAAGCTTTGACACATTTTCCCACAGCAGTCTCCTGGAGAAACTGCCTGCTCATGGCTTTGACGGGCGTATGCTTTGCTGTGTAAAAAAATGGCTGGAATACCGGGCCCAAAGGGTTGTGGTGAATGGAGTTAAATGCAGTTGGTGGCCAGCCACAAGTGGTGTTCCCCAGGGCTCAGTATTGTGGCCAGTTCTGTTTAATATCTTTATCAACGATCTGGACGAGGGGATCTAGTGCATCCTTAGTAAGCTTGCAGATGACATCAAGTTGGGTGGGAGTATTTATCTGTTTGAGGGTAAGAAGGCTCTACAGAGGCATCTGGACATGCTGGAACACTGGGCCAAAGCCCATTTGTACAAGGTTCAACAAGACCAAGTGCTGGGTCCTGCACTCGGGTTACAACAATCCCATGCAGTGCTACAGGCTTGGGGAAGACTGGAAAGCTGCCCAGTGGAAAAAGACCTTAGGGTGGTTGTCCACAGCTGGCTGAATATGAGCCAGCAGTGTACCCAGGTGGCCAAGAAGGCCAATATCATCCTGGCTTATATCAGAAATAGTGTGGCCAGCAGGACTAGGGAAGGGATGTTCCCCTTGTACTCGGCACTGGTGAGGCCCCACCTCAAGTACTGTGTCCAGTTTTGGGCCACTTAAAACAAGAAAGACATTGAGGTGCTGGAGCGTGCCCAAAGAGCAACAAAGCTGGTGAAGGGTCTTGAGCACAAGTCTTATGAGGAGCAGCTGAGGGAACTGGGGTTGTTCAGCCTGGAGAAAAGGAAGTTCAGGGGAGACCTTATTGTTCTCTACAACTACTTGAAAGGAGGCTGTAGCGAGGTGGGGTCAGTCTCTTCTCCCAAGTAACAAGCAATATGACAAATTGCAGCCTCAAGTTACGCCAGGGGAGGTTTCGGATGGATATTAGGAAAAATTTATTCACAGAAAGGGTTATCAAGCATTAGAACAGGCTGCCCAGGGAAGTGATTGAATCACCATCCCTGGAGGTATTTAGAAGATGTGTAGATGTAGTGCTTAGGGACATGGTTTAGTGGTGAACTTGGCAGTGCTAGGTTAAAGGTTGGACTTGATGATCTTAAAGGCTTTTTTCAACCTAAAAATTCTATGATTCTATGATGGAGTCTGAAAAAGTCTGCATTTTTCAGCTATGCCACCAGCAGGATAGCTGCAGAGATTGTCCCAGCAGCACTAATTAGCCTGATCCATTTTGACTGCCACTTGCTGTCACTCTTTGAGGAGCGTCTTCTCCCATCTTTGCTCTTGGCAACAGCAGTGTCCTATAAAATAAACTCAACATAGATAAACATTGTACAGAGCATAGCTGAAGAGCAAGTGGAAGTATTTGTTCCATTTTAAAGAAGGAATTGATTTTTGTTTCCAATTATTTTTACTCCATTATTCATCACAAAACCTGTGCACAAAAATTTTGCATCAGAAATTCAGGAGATTCAGCCAGTGGATTAGACCTCAAATTCATTCATGTACAAAGCCTTTAGGACCAGAATATTGAAACGATCTCTTGAAGATAAAAGATAAAGACACAATGAGAGTGTCCTGCTGCCTAACTACATGCATTAACGAAGAGAAGAAAATTTCATGAGCAGCTCATGAAACCACTTCTACAAAGAAGCTTTCCTTAGAGGATCATGGGTAGAATTTGACAAAGATAGCTACCTTCGCTAAATGTATTTTCTTTGAGACAGAAAGTTGCACTCTATACAAGAAAAAGGAATTGATGTCAGCCAAGATGAATAATATAAAACTTTGATCCCAGGTTCAAACTATACCAGTAGAACCACTGTGAACAGTCTTAGTGCCGTGACAGTTGACTCCTTGATTTTTGTAATAATGTAGTAATTTAGGATATTTCTTGCTAAATGAGATGTTGCCGAAATGAAAGTTTTTGGCTATACCCACTATTGACCTTGTTGCTCTTCAGAATTCCCTGGGTAAAGTATTGACAGGCCATTAATCATTCCATGGCTGACTTTTTCCTCTTAATATCAGTGAAAAGATTTGTAGCTTTCCAGGAGTTAAGTCCCTAGCTGGTATGTTCCATCATTCCTTCCCTGAAGTTTTCCTATTTTTTTTATCAATTAAGGATAATTATAAGTTACTATATGCTGGACCAGACCCAGAAAACATCATGTATGAATTTTGGAGTATGTAAGACAGTCATCAGGATTTCTCTACTTCCAGCATAGGAATTTTTTCCCTTTCATTGCTGTCAATGCACAATTCCTGCCAACCTTTGTTTAAGTAAAGCTGTTTGATGTGTACTCCAGTGAATGTTTAAAATCGGGTGTAAATGTTTATAAACACAAACTGACCTTTACCTGACTCTAGGAATGGACTCAGCAGGAAGGAGAAGCTGGTTTGTGTGTGCACGAAGCTTTGAGGACACCAGCTCTAAGCACTGAATAGAAATGGCAAGTGCCAAAGAGGAAGATGGGCAAGGACTAGAGCTTGGAGCAGTCATAAAATGGTGACCAGGAAGGAGCCAGGAAGTTCTTCTGAATCTCTAAAGAGATTTTAGACATAAAATTCAGAAGAGAAACAGACACAATGGCTTACTAACTTATTACTGAATTTATTATTGAAATTACTTGCTGCACAAGCTTCCTGTACCCTTCCCTGGATGGGGAATTGCACTGTGTATTTATGCCACATATTTTAAGAATTTCACTCAGGTATCAGGGTTAAAATTGGCTTCAGGGGAGGGCAGGGACATGGCAAGGAGGCATCTTGGTGTCAGTTATATCAGGCTGATTGCATCTCCCTGACATTAGAGGTGGGTTTTCAGCAGCAGTCACAGTAGCTCCTGAAAAACATTCAGTTTTAATCCGGACATGTCAAATCTGGAGCTTTTGTGTCTCAGCCACCAGAGAAATAATTTTCTCTAAGGATTTCACTCTCACCTCAGTTGTGTGTTTGACCCTCAATAGACAATTACCCTGCCACCTGCTGCACTTGCTTGGTGGCAGAGACAAATAGATGAATTTGTGCTGTCTCAAATGGATTTTCTCCTGTTCTGTGGCAAAACTTTCTTTCGCTGGTACACAGAGAGCCCTACAGATTGAGAGGAAAACAAATCGCACCTCTCTGCCTGTACGGGGCAGTCACATCTCGAGCAGAAGAGGAGGCCAGGCTGAGGCAGCTGTACAGTGGGGTTGAGACTATGGGGGTGTCAGCAGAGATTGGTGCCTGCCTGGTACTAAAGACCAAAAGTCTGTTGGTTTGATATTACATTATGTGCTGTGACAGCCGTTTTCAGTGGCTCTCCACTGGCAGATAGGTATTTATGGGTGTATCCCATCCGGGTGTACCACTACCGGGTGTAGTGGTAGGTTTTATCCAACCACCTCTCTTTCTCCCTAGAAGATATGTCTCTAGTTTCATTGAGTTTTATGTACTTTCTTCACTACAGAAATGTGTTAAAAGACATGTGAACTAAATGCATTACATCTACTGCAATAGCACATGGCTCTTTTGAACCTCTTTGAAAATTTCCCCAGATCTTTGTGATGTTTTGGTATTAAAGTCCCTTTAAGAGTCCAGCTATTTTCTAGATTTCTTTTCTCCAACTTTTTGTTTATTTCTCTTTGCTAAATTGAAAACAATTAATAGGGTGAAAACAGTAATAAACGTTTTAGTCAGTTAACAAAATTGCTACCATGTCTTGTCACCATCCTTGGAGTGTGTTTCTGAGGAAAGA
>KZ508753.1:30745-44216 GCA_002844005.1 Limosa lapponica baueri | reverse complement strand
AAAATTAAATAGAACAAATGAAATTTGTTTATGCATATGCAATACACTTTTATATCTTTAAGATTTCTAAAACTAAAACTTAAACTATCATTTTCTTTAACGATACCATATTTTGCACAATAACTTATACTTAGGAGAAATAATTTCCCATTTTCCACAAAATATATATAATTATGACATTCACATTGGTAGTTTAAGAAACAAAATTTAAGTGAATATTCTATCGTATGCAGTTATCTTTGTGGACCCTTCTAATTAGAATGCAACCAGTTGATGTATCTAATGCTTGACCCATTTAAAAAAGGAAAAGAGGGTCTTCACCTAAACAAGACCAAACCATTGAAACTTTCAAAAGCTAAAATTATTTCATCGCATTTAAAAAGATAGTTAAAGAGAATGTAAAAAACTAAACGTTTAAAATACAGTGCTATTATATTGTATGTATCAACTACAATAAGATAGCAGTCAACTGAAAAGTAATTAAACAACTTTTTTCTTCCTAATATCATGAATTATACATGTTTCCCCCTACCCCTTGGGGATGAAGCCAAAACACAACTTTTCTGATCACGAGATGGACGAGATTTGAGGGCAAAAACCGATGAAAAGTCCTCACAGGGAACTTAACTCGCCAGCAGAAGCCTCTCCCCATGAGTTTCCCCAGCTGGGATGGAAGCTCACACAAACCCTTTCCCACTGGCGAGGTCCTGTCTCTGAGCATTGGTACCAGCAGGAGGTTTAATACTAGAGTATTTCTAATGAGCGGCATTGCTTTATACCACAGCTGTCAGCTGAATTCACAGTGCTATTTGCCCGTCTTTCACCCTAATTCACACTGGCTAACAACTAGTGTCCTTTCCCACCAGAGGCTCCCAACTCCAACTGTCCCAGGACTGAAGGAACGTCTGCAGGGCCACAACAGAGCTGCCAAGTTCACATCAACAGCTGTAGAGACGCTGCCACAAACTTGGGATTATAGGTTTCCAATACAGAGGAGAGGGAATGGCTCCCTTCCATCCTCCCATCACCTCAAAGGATGTCTCTGGAGCTACCAGAACGAAACTGCCCAGAAACAGCTGCAATGTGGCTGAAACGGGCCCTGTTTGGGCTCCACACTCTAGCTCGCCCTCAGAAATGCCCAGCCGCTCCTTCGCCTGTGTGGTGTTGCTCGATTTCTGATGTTGAATTACTTTCCTCACACAAGGCCCAAGGAGGAGACCACCTCGGCGGCACAAGAAGCTGCCTCCCCTGCCTTTTCCCTGGGTGGTGCCTACGCTGCAGGAGGCACAGGCAGAGCTGGCCCTGTTAGCCAGCTGGCATTAAGCCCACCTCCTTTAGGGACAGAGAACAGAGCCCAACACAGCACGGCAACAGCCCAGCACCTCAAACATCAGCACCAAGTTCGGGGCTAGACCCCGAGCTGCAGCACCTCAGCTGCAGGCCAGGACGTGGACTAGCTCATTTCAGGTTGTCTGAAGAGGCTGGTGCCGTACATTGCTGTGTGCCACCTTGCTTTGATCCTCTGTAGAGGAAGAGAGGCAAAGAAGGTCCTTTTTTCCACCTGCAAAGACACCTGGTGGTTTCTTCCAACACCATAAAATTAACCATTTTTTTAAATGCTTTGTGACTAGTGTTATTTTGCAGCTTTCCACTGGAAAAGAAGTAATACTGCTGCTTCTAGCTTCTCTGAACACTGTCTGCTCGGCAGTCAGCAACTACCCTGTTCAAGGTGCAAAGTCCTCATACGGGACTTTGAAGACCAGCCCCAGTTCAAGCCAGCTGGACAGGCCACAGCACAGGTCATCCGAGCAGAGGGCTGGGGATCTGAAAGCTACATGCACCAAGTATTTGGAAAAGCACCTCTTAGATTTTAAATTGCATATTTTGGTTCAGAACATGAAAGCGATGTGTGCTTCAGAAGGGTTAAAATGGCCAATGAAATTAACCCAGTTCTTCTCCATTAAACTTCCGAGAGACCAGAAACTACCTGAAGGTTGAATTTTGTGTTCCAACCCTCGTCCAGACTTCCCATGGGAGAAGTAGTTTGATGTCTTTGGCAAACAGCGCTCTGAAGAGGAATGAGACACTGGGACAGAAAGTGACCTACGGTAGCCAAATGTAAAAAGGCACATATTCCAAAAGGAGAGGCACCAGAGAAAGTTGTTTTGACTTAATCCCGCAGAGGATCAGGAAAAAGAAAGTTGTGTAGCACTCATTTAACAAGTTACAATGCAAATGCTGAATGCCAGGGGTTAAATAGCGTATCAAACAGTTTCAGGTTACGTATTCCCTTTTGCACTAAATAAAAGCCATTAAAATATACAGGAATAAAATGCTCAATTAGGGAGCTTTCTATGAAGCAAGAACACACAAATACAATGGAAAGAATTGCACAAACCAGAAGTGTAATGAGTTACGTTTACAACCTTGGACTGACCAAACCTTCGAAATAACATTTCCTATCACTTTGCATTATTCAAGATCGCTTGTTAACATGCCTTGTCATTTCAGAACAAACCTGACACCACTGGCATGTGCACAGGCCTCTCCTTTATAGAAAGCTCGCTAATAATAGTGTCATCGTAAGAATACACAGGAAGCGGAGACCACAAGGCCATGCAGCAATACGTACTTATACCCTACGGACCAAGTATTATAAGAACTCCTAATGTGTAGAGTTACTGTGGGGCTGCTAAGGAGCTCCTTGCTTTGCAGGTTGGTCAAAATTTACAGCCAGGTGTTACTGGTTCTAGGAATCCCCGTGCTTAAGCAGGACGTTGATGAAATGGAGAGCTGAGCTACCTGGGTGCTTTTGAAAGAAAGTGGAGGCAGTATGGAGGAATGAGGGGAGATTAAGGCAGATGTAGCACAGGACTGGAAGCGTTTGCCTTTTTTTGGTAATAGCTGCTTGTCCACAGATATGATGCAGATGGCTGTCTGAGGTTTGCTAATACCTGATATCCTGGATAACACAGTAGTCAACACAAATTGTTCTAGGCTACAGCACCTTCTCACGAAGCAGATGCATATCTGACATCAAGAACAGAAGTAGCCTGGAGGGAAGGGGGAGGGGGGAGAAAAAGGAGACGTTTAGTTTAAAAATGAATACACATAGGCTTTCTTGCATCTCCAAACTTCACCCCACATCCACAGTATTGAAAGTGACAAAACGGACAACCCTGGCACCCGAGAGGAATCGCAGCAGCTTCCCTTATTCTGACACACACTGGGATTTGTTGGGAGTATAAACATACAAGAATTAAGACTGGAGTTCAGGCTACTTTATCATCAGCAGTCTCACCTCCCCCCTTCGAAAAAAAGCCCCAAAAACCAGAACTGTGACCACTTGCTATGAAAACACACTGAAGGGGAAAGCCCAGAGCAGTCAGAGGGCTGACAAAGCTTTGACCAGGCTGGCAGCCAGGCAGACAGACAAGGCATGCCAGGGAGAAAGCACCCGAGGGACTTCAGGGTTAGGCCAGCAAAATCTTTCTCTGGCCACCGTTGACTGAGTCCACCTGGCTTTGACTAGCCACCTGTGCACATGCCTGTGTGATAATCCCAATGACATTTCACTCTGCCCCCAGAACTGCTCAGACAGGCACCCAGTCAACACCGTGCTTATGTTACCTCTGAAGGCAGGAGCACCATGTTTATAGCCAGCCCGAGAGGCAATGTCTGATGTGCACGAGAGAGCACGGTGGCCGTTAGATGTCCACTGTGCAACACCCTTGTGTCCCTTCCCTGTGCATTTTTAAAAAAAGCTGCAGGCTTGGTTATTTAAAATCCACCCCCTCACACGCTGCCAGCACCTTCCTCCTCCCATCAGTTCCTACTGTCCAGAGTGGGCTTCATCACGAACCACAAGCCACACGGTGCTAGTGTAAGGCACACATGGCATGTCACAGCTGGCAGCTGACTGCCACCCTGCCTGGGTCAGCCTGGTGCAGGCAGGCTCTGCCCTCATCCCGTACTGTACGGGGCACAGCGAACCGCCCCACTCCTGCAATAGCTGCTTTTTCTCCAGGCTTTGCAACTATTCCCACCAGCCCATTCCTTGCTTGGCTCCAGCCTGGGCACTTTCCATCACTAGTTTGGGAATCATGACTGCTGCTTCACCAGTCATTTCACCCGACCCTGTTGTCATGCCACTCTTCCTCCTCCTCCTCTGCTAATTTCTCTGGGATCCTCATCGCTCCAGTATCCACACACTTGGCCACATCAGCACACTCCAGTTTCTATTGCAACCGTTTTCTTCCTATCTCAAGTGAGATTCCACTTTTTTTCACTCTGACTTTCAGGAGCAAGGGTGTATTTGAAGCCAGGAAGAATCTCAGAGGGCTCAGAGAAAAAAAGCCCTGCACTGTCAACAGATACAGCCCTGTGTTCACAGGAAAAGGCAGTGACATGAGCCACCGGTCTTTCAAATGGCTGGCTATGTACGAGGACAATTGCTTCTTTCCTCCACCTCTCGGTTTTGGAAGAATGGGACAATTTCACACACACCCTTCTGAGAAGGCAAGTTTTTTGAGTTTGGTTTTGTTCATCTGTCATACCTTTGGACCTAGTCCCCAAATAGAAGCGTCTTTGAATAATATATTTTTAGGATTTGTGAAGCACAATGAAGTTCTGTTTTCTGAATGCCTCAACGGCAACGTACAAGTGAGCCGACCAGGGCAACAAAATTATGCAGCACACTGGGAAGTCTTTAGTCCATGTGAGACCAAAATTAGCCTTACACTGTTGACTGTGCTTGTATTTAGAAGATACAGCTTTTGTGCCAAGCTGCCTTATAAAAT
Organism: Limosa lapponica baueri; assembly: GCA_002844005.1. Lineage (NCBI taxonomy): Eukaryota > Metazoa > Chordata > Aves > Charadriiformes > Scolopacidae > Limosa > Limosa lapponica. The sequence goes on along the minus strand of KZ508753.1, from coordinate 39,417 downwards.
TAGGCCAAAGGGAGTCCTAGATCAGACATTTTTAACATGCAGACCTCTAGCGATGTTTTCTTTTGCAAGACTCCGTTAATATTACATTTTACTAGCTTTCATATTTAGACACTCTGCAGTCTCTTAGTTAACTATAAACACACATTGTCTTTGGAGAAGAGTTAACTCCATGAAGCTGCATCAAGGAGAGGCCGTTTCTAGTATTTCTGTCTTCACAGAAACTGCTGTAAAATCAAGGAAACTTTGCCTCTCTTTAATTCCAGAGTGAACAGTTACACACACTCGCCTTGTTTATAGCTTTTTTCCCTTCCCCTGAGAGAAACCACTCCGTTGTCAAATATAAAAGAGCGAGCTTTGCCTCAGAAGACTGTACGGTCCCACAAAGCCAAACCTAGAACAGCTCGGAGAACTGAGTGCAGGGAAAACATCCAAGTGAGATAAAGATGTATTGGATTTCGGCAGCGACAGGCATTAAAATGTCCATGTGCTGATGAGATACAGATACTGTCAGAGGGCTGCAAATTAACTGTTCTCTTTCCACTTTCATACAGGTCTGGAATTCCCAAAATCAGTACTGGAATCTGTATATCCAGAGGAAGTGAAATATGCTCAGATTGAAGACTGTCAAAAATCGCTTTTGCAAAGAGTGTATTTATACGCATCTATCTGAACTCAGCTCAGATTGGGAATTTTATGAGATTTTTTTAAACTGGATTTACCTCATCTTCCTCTTCGGACATTTTAGTGGAATTATCAGGGGATTTTACAGGCTTCTGGCTATTGGTTCCATTTGTCTCCTCTTTGCCGTGTTCTGCCTCCCACTCCTGTAGAACTTCATCTATGTTGAAACGACGTCGATAATTTACAAAAAAGTTTTTCACTTGCACCACAGATTTGTTTCCAATCACGTCAGAGATTGCCTGAAAGTCTCGGCCATACTTCCTGATTGCTAAAAGCAACGAAAAGAAAAACAAAAGCAATGCGTTATTTCCACAAAGACCACAAGTCAGGCTCAAGCCACAGCATAAGGATCCAGAGCTGAACTTCTGTCAAGGTTTCAGATCTCTCAGATTAATCCAGGAAAATAAAGAGTCTAAATTGGGCAAGAGACACAGTTACGACTAGCCCTGGAGAAAAGAAGAAAACAGAGGTGTAGTAAAGATGGGCAGAGCCAAATCTAAAAGACCTGTGTAAGTCTGCCTGTGCTACTGGAGAAGTTACGCAAGCAAAGAGCGTAGCAGTGACTCCAGTAGAGTTTCACTTTCTGAAAGCTTGGACAAGCGGAGATTATTCGCAAACACTCATATGGTGCAATTTATACTGCCTGGGGAGGGGAGGGGATACTGTTTCCTTGTTCAATTCCATTCTTTGGGTGTTAGTACACAGCAACATCAAAATCTTTCATTAGTCACCGAAGGGAAACACAGCTCTGAAATGCAGCAGAGAGTTTCGATTATCACCAACTGAAGTATAAATAGGTTCCACAGTACCGTACCTTGCACGGCAAGAAGCTGCTCATCTGTGGTCCAACGTGCATTAAACTTCTGAACGACCTAGACACCAAAAAAATAATCAGGTAACTTCATTTATGTCAGCAACAAATTTCACTTCTATCTGAGCTCACAAAACCACAAGGAATTAATTGTTAGTCAAACTATATCATTCCTTTTAGTAGGAGCAATGTTTTCCATGTAAAGAACTGCGTATGGCATTCATTCAGTTAACTGTGACATACGCTAAGCCCGTAAGTCACGGTAATACAAAAAGACAGGGAATGGTCTGAGCAGATAACCGAGAGCCACGCTCTTCCAAAGCACCTACTTGTTTTTATCACAGACACCTTCTGTAATCTTGGTCAAATTATTTCCAGCACAAGGTACCAGAGTTGGAAGGAAAACAGGAAAAGCACCAAGTGCCAAGAGAAAGATGGGACGTTAACATCCTCTCCTACATTTTTCAGTACTGAAAGTAAAGCAACTACCTCTCTCATGAGGGCACATGGATACAACACTGACAAAACATGGTAGATCTGGGATGCCCCTCCTTCTGTTAGAAACCACTTTCGCATGGTAAACACTGCTCTTACTTTCTCCCCATCTCCCATTTCCACTACACAACAACAGCGGATATGGTAATGGTCTCGATTCACACTGACAACAGGCCTCAGTCCCAGTTTACCAGACATGTGAATAGCCCTGGTATGTAAACACAGATTACCATTTACCCCCACAATAAACAAGGGTCAGAAAGTGATCCTACCTCTGGAAGTCTGTATTGTTCTATACCACCTTCAAGTTTTTCTTTGAGCGCGCTGTTTGTCTGTTTGATATTCTGAATCTGAAAAGAAAGTTCCATCCTTTTAACAAGGATTAAAAATAATAATCCTTGGACGAGCCTTCTTCCAGCAGCCCCAGCAGGAACCCTACCAGCTCAGCATCCCAGTTTTTCTCGCAGGTTCCATTTTCCAAAAAGAAGATTTGTTACATTGGAATAATGAAATGCAGGAGCAGCTGGAACATCAGGAGATCCCATTTAAATTATTCTGTCCTGTCTGCAAGTTATTTGGAGCAAGAACTGCCCCAGCTTCCAGGTCTGTATGAAACCCAGCATAAAAAAAAAGGCCCTGTTCACAGCAAGTAATGAATCAAAGACTGCTTGAGAGCTCCGCTTCTCCCAAAGTGCCAAGAAAAAGGCTTCAGGCCAAAATACCAATTCTATTAAGTTTAATAAAGAGCTTGAGCCAGATCCCTGCTTTAGAAACAGTGAAAATGTTCAGATCTAGGAAACAAACTCATGTAGTAAACCTGTCTTTACTAACAGATACTTGAAAAACATTTGTTTAAAAGGCAAATCCATCAGGGAAGCAAAAAGTACGTAGGAAAGTTTGTATGATGCCTGTCTAAAAAAGAATAAAACAAACATATCTGACTGTTCCAAAAGTACCATATGAAAAGGCAAAGGAAACTGACTGCTGCATATGGAAATCAGATACTGCCGAAACCAATGTCAACTGAGGGAAGCTCATAGTTAAAACATAAGGAACTCTGAACGGCAAGAAATACTAAGCACTAATAAACGTTCCTTCAAGTCAGTACCATGGACTTTTCCCTCCTTCCCTTAAGGTATAAAGTCAGCTTGCTCATCGAACTAAAATAGAAGAAATGTAAAACACAGGGCTGCATTAATTTATAGCACAAGGCTAGCATCTTATCAATTAAGTCACACAATGATGTGCATCAATCACTGTCAAGCTACAAACTCCTGTGAACTTTGAAGACTGTGATAGGCAAAATAGCAGTTACTCTTGAGCTATCTCATCCATACCTGTCGTTTGATTGAGACTAATTCCATGTCCAGTTGTCTGAGTACAGTGGTAGCAGCTGTCGCGTTGGCGGAAACGGCCTCCACATCTTCTTGGGAAAGGAACATTCCTTTGGGAGGTTTCCTCTTCGCTCTGTTCTTGGCCTGCGTACTGTGCTTCTCCTTCTTCACCTGAGGAACAGTTTCAGCGGGCGGCACCTGGCAAACAGCAGTCATTTTACAAAACTAGATGATTTTTAAAGGTCCCTTCCAACTCAAACCATCCTGTGATTCTATGACTTTTAGCCATTGTCAAAGGTTGGAGAATGGAAAAGGTACCTTGCAGACAGGAAGACATTTTTTGCTTTAAGTGGCATGTCATATAAACACTGTCTTATAGAAATCTCTCCTTTCTTCTAGGCAGCTTTCAGTGTTTACAGAGATACTGGTTGTCTTCTCTGCCCATTTGCATTTGGGAGAGAGATGCCCAACTTTCCAGCAGTGAAATATGCTGGTTATTTTCAAATACTCCAAAACGTGTCTTCTTGCTTTCATCACCAGGCCTGAACACACCAGTTTAACTGAACACCAGAAGGAAACAAAGTGGAGTTTGGAAACAGGGGAAGAACACAACTAGAGGAGTTTACAAAAACTTGTTTTTCTACGTGTCAAGGGAAGGAATAAACCAAATCTATTTAAAGGCTAAGGATAAAGGAGCGAGGTGACTACAAAGTAATTCTTAGATCATTACGCAGTTTCCTGGAAGCCAAGTTTTCTTGCACAGCACTGATAGATCAACTGTTCCGTTAAACTGATGCAGTTTTGCCCACAAAGTCTCTTTTGGAAAAGGGAATATTTCACACACCACTAATTATTTTTATGCCTTCTGTCTAAAGCAAAGAATTAAGCACTTCCTCTAACAAGTTGATTAGCTAGGACACTATACTACACATACTTCAAGAGCACATCTGATTGTTTCATACCAAAACCATTTCTTCCAGAAGTTATTTTCAACAAGCAACTCATACCCAAAATTTATTACCCGGTGGCTGGAGCTTGCCAAGAACGCAGAACAGAAGAAGGGTGACGGGGAGAGAAAAAGCAGAGAGGGGAGGCTGCACATCTGAAATCCTCTACTTGATCACTGCCAGCTCTAAACACATTGGCTTCACTTAGCGCTATTGTTTCCCTCATAATTTGCAGCTACATGTAGTTTCTACACAGTTTGTGGCATTTACTCATTAGTGAACATTAAAACTCTCGCATTCAAACCCACACAAGGTTGAGCACAAAGCCCCACGTAATCATGAGGCTCGGCCTCCCGGAGACTGGAGGATGCCAGCACAGCTGCTGGCAGATAAAACCTTGCACCCTCTTCATGGGCTCAATGGCCAGAGCCACACAGGAGCAGTAACGTGGACAACTGCCTGTCCTCAACCTTTTTCCTTTAGCACAAAGGACTCCATGAGAGACAACGCCTAAGGCAAGTCTAGAAGCAAGAAATACTGCTGTTGCAGGATGGATACCCTATTTCTTTTTGCAGGAGGGAGTGGGAGAAACCAGACTGGTTTAGCTGTGAATGAATGAGGTACGCTCCGCACTCTGCCTCAGAAGCCAGCACTTTGATAGCTGAGCCAGGTAAATTATTCAACATAGACAGACATTTCAGATTTATTCATATTTCATCTACATACAGAATTTCACAGGATCGTGCAGTAATGCCTCACAATAGGTTCAGGCTGTAGGTTGACGAACATGCAGTGCCTCCAGTTCAAATATCCCAAATGTTAACGAAAAATGAAAGCAGCTTCAAATTACTGTTTTACACAGTTCAAAGAACGTGAAGCTCTTTTGCATTGTGGACAAGAAGCCAGAGCTCCAGCAGAATGGTTTTTGACAGCTCCAAATGCCTCTAGGCCCCAGTGATATTGCGCAGGCTCTGAAAATCTGAATGTCTACCCTGTCTTGGAAATTCTTGCTTTCCTGGCCACATACATCTCTCCATAGAATTAAATCAGGAAAACCAGGGATTTAGCAGTGCTCCTCTTTTTATTTCTATATTGCCACTGCTATCTTCAGTCTTACAAACCCCTTCATACAAACAAGATCCCCTTCCTCAGATTTCACTGCGTAAAAAGAAAAGACCAAGCTATCTCAAGCCACGTAAAAGCAGAGCATGAAATCAACGGCATTTCCAGGAACAGGGAAGACGTGGAGAGAGCAGCTCTAGACGATAGGTCAGTATTATGGAGTCACTATCTGAGGAAACCTGAACAGTTGCACTAACACTGAAAGTACTAAAAAGGGAAGATTCCCCCTCCAATGATCCCCAAAAGAGGAAACAAATGAGAAACTCTGAGGAGTCCCAGTATTACTCGGCAAGTCATACAGTAAGTGACATGTCTCAGAGCTGGAAAAACCATCCCTGCGGGGTTAGAACAGGGAGGTTCTTTACGGTAAGAGTCCTGGGCTAGTGGTACATCACCACCCCTGCACATCTGACCACGTCATTAACAGAAATGTAACCATCAAGAAAGAACATATTCCCCTCCTGGATACCTGCTCGCTCTGAAGGCATTTTCAATCAGCCCCAGGCTCTGGTACTGCAAAATCGAATCAAATTAACTCTGAAGAGCCCCCACAAGGCTGCCCACCATTGCACACATAGCCAGAGCCAGACTGCACACGTGCCACGAGTTCTGGTGACCTCCTTCAGATGGCTTAGAGTGGCACGGCCTGTATTAGCGTGACAGGAAGGGCACACAGCCCACACAAGACTTTCTACAAAAATGTCTTGATGGTAGCTATCAGCCATCTGCTCTGGTGTGGCCTCACAACAGAGGAAGCCAAGTTGGAGAAGAAATGCCTTTCCCTCTTCTGCAGCCAGCTCAGGGCATGCCAGCATTGGTAGGGAAGGAAGCAAAAAAAAAGGGGATTGAAGGGAGCTCTCTTACAGATGCAAGCTTTCAAAGAGCTTATGGAGAAATCTAAACTTGAAAATTTGTTAAAATAATGGGAAATAAGATGATTGTAATAATTATTTACAAGACACACTGGAGAGCTGCAGTATGCAGCTGCAACTCAGCCAAGAGAGAGCCCTTCCAGTTTGGGTGCTGCTGAGGCTTTTGAGAATTCAGCTTCTTGTGAATATGGGTGGCCTCACATCCCTTCTGCTCCTAGGAGCCACCAGGGATGCTGGTTCCTTCAGTGGAAGCAACAGCTAGACTTTTCTGGAAAGTCTAGAGAGCACTCTGTCATGGGTGAAGAACAGACTAGAATGCTGTGATTTTTCAGTTATTTCCGCTCAAAATAATTTATTAGAGGAATTAATCTCACTGACAGTGACTAACAAAACAGCTGCTCTAAGACTTTGGTTTTGCCTGTGTGCAATCATGTTTTTAAATATTTCTAGTGGGTTTTTCCTATAAAGATTCTTTTATAACAACAATTTAAAAAAATTCAAAGAGAATGACTGTGGGAGAGAAACTAGGCTACGTGAAATCAGGAAAGGGACCTACTTCAAGGGGAGAATGCCTTAGGGTAAACACCTTCCTGTAGCACCCACACTGCTGCTGAACAGCCAGGCTTTTTTTATTTAGTAACAGATAACCAGCAAGTTATACACATGCAAATAAGTGTACACTTTCCTGTTAAGCATCACACTAGGTTTTCAAAACTGTCTATTATATTTGTGTGGCTATTTTCATCCAGAACTCTATGCCCACTTAAAATGAAGTATTTGAAGTGAGGTGCAAGTACTACGTTTTAAGGAGACAAAATATTCTGTGCATCACAACAGGCAAAGGCCCCTCTGCCAGACAAAAGAACTGGCCACACAAAAGCTTTCTCCTTTACTGTTCACCATGGTAGTTGTAATCCCAGTGCCACCCAAAATCCTCAGAACCATTGCTAAGGATTTCATCACATCAGGAATTTACCTTAGAGCCTGAGATGTAGATAAACACACCCTTGCTAGTCTACCTAGAACATATTTCCCCACCACCAAGTCATCTCAGTGGGGACATAAGTCATTCTACTCCATCTCCACGCAGTCATGTTGATTTAAACCATCACTGAAGGTGGTTCAAGGTAACAGTCAAAGAGAGAATCAAAGAAACTAGAAACATTCACATATAGTACATTATCATGGGATGGTAATGTCTTAAGTTTTCCGTTCCATCCATAATAACCTATTTGTCTTTACTTGTCTTGATCTAAGAATAATTCTGAAGACAATTCTTCTTTTCTTATATGACAACTATACAGAGCACAAATGAAGAAAATTAGATACTGTCAGCTTCTACATGAAGTAGCTACTAAGTAAACACTTTCATTTGTACAGTAGTAAGAAAAGAATTATACCTCCTTTTTGCTCTCCTTGTTTTGTTCAACTTCAATATCAATAGGGTTATTTCCATTTGCTTCTTCCATTTCATCCTCACTGGAAGACAAAAGCAAACAGTACTGCATTAATTTGTGAGGCTCTCTTTTTCTATAAATAACATGCTAAAAAGAAATGCATGGATGCAACAGCAAGTCCAACAGCTTCCCTTAGTTTTATTCCCAGGGTGGTTTTTTTAGGGGGCTGGAGTGGCTTTTTTTGACTGAGGGTTTTTGTTTATTTGTTTTCTAGGTCAAGAAATTCTTAATTGTAAAGATAGTAAGTATCATCTCTTGTAAAGGAAGATTCTCAGAAGTATACTGAGGCAAAATAAGTCCACTGAGACGAGGGCAAGATACATGAAATTGATTACACAAGTCATCTTTTAAAGAACTTGGGACACTGAGCATTTTAACTTGAGGCAAACCAAGACAGAAACAAAGACTTAGAATTACAGCAAGTAGCTTAAACACAGACTTCATACAAGTCCTTAACATTTAGCAAAATGACATGCACAAGATGAAGTCCCTCAAGAACAAGCATTAAAAAATGTTTGGGGTTTTGGGTTGCTTTTTTTTTTCAGTGACAGCCTCACATTTCATTCTCCCCTGGAAAAGAAAGAGAGTTATCAGTTACAGAATAATAATAATAGGCATGAAACTGGGGCCATGTTGAAAGTGACCTTGGCACACCTGGCCAGTTTAGCCTCATTGGAATTTTAATCAGACGTTAAATCGAATATATTTTCACCATTTAGAATTTTTTGTACTGTACACAACTAAAGTTAATTGCACCATTTGGGATGATGCCCAGAAACAGAAGAAATAAGCTGACCTAATCAAAGCTTTTACATATATATATATATATAAAATAAATAAATAAACCTATTTTGTCATGCCAAACTTTATAGCCTAAGCCAAGGAGCTTTGGACGGTGCAGGTATGTCACAGCGCCAGCGCCAGGCAGGGCTGTGTGGAGAAACCCCAGCAGG
>KZ508753.1:9670-30560 GCA_002844005.1 Limosa lapponica baueri | reverse complement strand
CCTGGCTCACCAGTCGATTCACAAGATGTTTGGGTAATCAGGATTCCAAGAAATAAACTCACAAGCACCCCCTCCCAGAGCTGCATACAACTAAGAACAGCTACTGAAAACCTGGTCCCAAATGCACTGGGAGCTATTTTAGCGACCATCTGTGGTGCTGGGGAATTTCCCTGCTTAGCCACAGAAGAGATACAGCAGTATTTGAGCAAGATAACTCAGACTGCTTCTTCTATTAACCCCATCTCCAAAAGACCTTCCTCGTGTTCTCACCTCAGTTCATATTTCAGCCTTTCTGCAAAGACCAAACCTCCACAGGCTTTGCTGTGCTCCTGGTTTGCTCTCCTATTCCAGCAAGTTCCCAAGACATGAGCTAAATCAAAACCCACTCACTCATTTCTGCAGTTTTAGACATTGATCACTATTCACTGAAGAACACTTCTGAAGTTTTGCCAACACCTGATGGCACAGTACAAACCTCAAAATCTGGGCACCCAAACTCACTCAGCTTTGCTTCCACACCTCACATGGCTACACTGAGAAATCCTTCGGGGGTGTAGAGGTTTGACCATTTTACATAACGGAGAGGAAGAAGGGAAATCAAACAGCAAGCTGATGGCCTGGTGCTTAGCTTGCTGCAGATGTAAACCAAATTACACATTTCCAATCCAGCTGCCTTCCTCAAAGGTTACAAAATTATAGCACATGGCAGCCCATACAATTCTTTCCCAGTCACCAGATGGTCTGAGGAGCTGCTTTTCCCAGCAAACAGGCATGGGTACTAGAGAGGTGTATTTCCAAATCTCAGTAATTTCATTTATCAGCACAGAACAAAAATAGAGAGGTAGTATGAGAAGATCCTAAACTACATAGCACAAGACAAACACATACTCCTTATAAAAGATTCTCCCCACCACCCCCTAAATTAGTAGGAAATGTTTTTTTTAAAAAAGCAGGATGTGGAGAAGAAAAATCAAGACAGCCTTTGCAGAGAAGGGAAAAGAATAGAATGGGAAAAGAGGCTCAAGTCAGAGAAAGCCAACAAAATACTGGACAAATTGGCTGGTAGTATTCTCCCTGGCCCCACCTGTTAAGCAAGTATTGTTGACCTAATGGAGAGATGGGAGAGGTTGGGTGAGTCATTGGTGTAGTACCAGCTCAACCCTGGAAACACATTTCTTCCTGCTTCCCAAACAGGGCTTGCTCATACGCACTGGAGCCAGGAGACAGCTGCCTGGGAAGTGCCAGAGCAGCAACTCCTTTGAGTGCAGAATTTTGCCCAATTACCTTAGGAGTCTTCCAAAGCCAGGCACATCAAGTTTGGTCTGCAAAGCCATTAACTGCATTTTAGAGGAGGCTGAGAAGGCACCTGCATCAAGCAGATGGAGTTGCTGCTGTTCAGAGAGTTTTTCTTTGTCCCCACACACATCTGAAGCCTTTCTAAGGCTGTGTCAGCTCTAGAACTAGGTGAAGTCACCAAGTGGCAGTTCTAGCTGTACAGATACTTCTAGCAATATACACAAGGCCACTGGCTGACCTACCTTCAAGGGCTTGCACAGGTACCAAGGGAGGGTAAGCTTGCAGCCAAAGCTGCACAAGCAGGAGTCAAGCTCATTTGCTGAAACTCAGTGGCTAGTGACCTCCCGAACACCACCACCCTCACCCAAATCCTAATGCACCCAGCACTCCTTGCGACACCTCTGCCAGAGAACTCCTCCTAAGCTCCCCTGTGCTACCCTCTTCTCAGTCGCCCAAAAACACAGCCTTAACTTCATCTTTCTTGGGGAATGGCGCTTGGCCTGACAGCCTTATACTGGTCCTAAGGAAAATGCAGGGGAAGGGTCTGTGTGTGCATACACACAGGCTGAGGGGTGCTGCACCAGTGCCTGTTCCCCATCAGGTGCACATTCTCACTCTACTGAGCATCACATGGAGGAAAGCAAGGCAGATTTCTAGCTCTTTCATGACTTCCTTTTACTGTCCTGCTTATCAGCTTTTCCGGCTCTGCTGACAACAGTGCCAATCAGCTTGGGAACAGTTTTAATTTCATTTTCTCCACCCTCAAGCAGTATCAGAGAAAAAGCTTCTTGAGTGACAGGATGGTGGCCGCTGCACCAAGAGGGCAATCAGGAATTGCACAGTGTTGAAAAAGGGAGCGCACCTAATTGCCAACAGGTTCCTTTTGGCTTTAAGCGAAGCAAAACATGCACAGCAGGGAAGAGGGGTGGGGAAAGAAGGTGTGGTACCAGGAAACATTTGGGGGAAAATCCTACATCTAGTTTCTTACAAGCTAACAGGAATCTCTGAGATAGTCTGAAGAAATCAGTGTGCGTCAATACACAGCCTTTCTGCTTGCAAACCTACCTTTCCTCACGTTCCCTTTTTTGTTTACGAGCATGACGGTCCATCACGCTAGTTTTAGTCCTTGTCTTCTTCCAGGAGTAGTAAAATTTCACCAGGCTGGCTATTGATTTGTCAGGAAGCTGTAAATTAAACATGTATCCTTTTATATGCTTATATGTAAAGTATCCCCAGGAGTTCACATACAATCAGTCTGTTTTTGTCAAGGAATATCTGATCTCTCTAGGTTGGATTCTCTCAAAGGCTCAAGCAAGGCAGTTCTGCAGCCTTTCAAAAAACAATCTATGGGGGAGTGTTTCAGGTTAGTGCGTACTATTTAGGACATCAAAATCGCTAAAGAGCATCTCAGCAAGCCTCCACTCACAAGCCAGGTAGCTGGTTCACTTCAGAATAGAGGAACATAGCAAGAGCAAATCTGAAATGGGGCCTTGAAACTGAGATAACAGTTTTAAAAGCCAACCCAGGCATGTGTAAGCAACCACAGGAACTGCTGAATTGCAGGCTACATCCCAAGCATATCTTTGATGTTTGGTTAGAAAGGCTTATTCACACCATTCACATGATGAAGTCTATTCAAAGGTCTCAACAAAAGATGTTTTGAAAGGTAAAACGTTACTGTATGGTGAACCGAGGACACAGGAAAACACAAGCCTCAGAATTATTTTTTTTTGTCCTCTTACACTAATGTCATTGCCCTGTAGCTATGAATGAAAAGTCTGCATCCAAAAAGCACACAACTACATTAAGACTAATTCTCTTATTCTGACATACTCTACATGGATGTTCTTTCACAGGACTTCTACAAGGTAAAAGTCCAGCCTTTCTTGCTGAATAAAACATGTTTTTAGGTAAGTGTCTGATTCAGCTTGGAGGGCAGGACGGGTGGGGAGGAAAACAAAACTGCAAGCAAGAGCCAGATCTCTCTTACTCAGATACTTCAGTTTAAGTCTTCACTTGAGATAAGCCTAGTTCTCAGGCTGCAGGTTCACTTGAGATCCTAATAATGGATCGCACCAGAACTACCACCCTGGCCCCCAGCTGCACACAGGCGTAAATCCACCCGTGCTGGCAAAGCACAGGTGCTGTGTGGATGTTGTGTTGCCACTGGCCACGCAGCAGGCTGGTACACTGGAATTAAGAGTTCCACAGAACAAACTCAGGGACAAGGCTGTTTGTGATAAACATCCACTTGGCTACAAACACATGCTAAGAGTGCCAAAATATCAGAACCAGCTACGGTAAATAACCTAACTTCCTTTTCATTCTCTGGCTTCAATAATTTTTCCCCTCAGTTCCAAGCTGCACTGGTGCTGATGGGGCAGCATATATAAACTAACAACTCATGTGCTCCCAAGCCATTGATTCCTGTCCCCTGCTAAACACAAAGCTTCATGCCATTTAATGCCTTTCATGCAGAATGGCTTTTCTGGGAGCAACAGTAAAAAAATATCATTACCGAGGGAACAGTGCATGAGCTTGGCTTCCCTGTATTGGAATGTACCTCACTCAAGGACAGAGTCATGCTTCCGCACATAAACCGAATTGGGAATTTTTTGCTTTGGCGTTTAACCAAGCAACAGGACAGGCTTTATGTTCCCTTTTTTTCCCCAGGACATTCCCCTCCACTTTTCTTTCCCCTGTGTAAGAACAGAGGAATAAAGAAGAAAACAGCTTCACCCTTCAGGAGTCAACAACTCTCTGAACTGTCTCTATCAGCTGTCCACAGTATGTGCAAACCCCACCATCTGTCCTAAGGGAGACAGAGACCCAAGGACTCCAAGAACATTTGGGAACAAATACCAGTGAGGGAACATTCAAGGAGGACATGAGGAGAACGAGCCTCTTCCTGCCACCCTTTTGAAAAGGGACCTGGCAGTTTTCCTTCATACTTGGGACACAAGTCGCCTTTCGCTTTTCAGTAGGATCAGCGACACAGACCTTCACATGTGCTTTAAAGAGGCTGAACAGACTGCAACAGCCTAGGCTCACTTCAAAGGGTCACAACCAACGTAACCAGGTCCTGCTGGAACACTTGAGAGGCACTTTACTGAAGGAGAGCAAAGAACAAAGTCTGGTTCTCACTCAGGTGATGAATCACTTGAAGAAACTCTCAAGATATAATTAATAAAAAATTTTTAGATCCTATCCTTTCCCTCTTTCGAAAAAAAACCTGCACACACCCCAGCAGCTCCCTTTCAGGAAGAAACCTACCCTTGAAGTTTTCAATCACAGTTTATGAAAAAAAAAATAAATGAAAACCAAAAAACCTATCACTACGACCCAAAAGCAAAGGACTGAACGCTTGCAATGATGTATAAACCTCCACTACAGCATCCACTGACAGTCCCAAATTACATTAAGCATAGACTTGATAGTAAAATAAAATGAATTCCTAAAAAGCAGCCTGTAAGAAAGGAAATCAACTTTGCACAGAGATGATCTCTACTCTGTGTGTGGGTGGGCACGTGTGTACAGACCATGCCTGAGCTCCAGCTGAGACATAAACACTACCATGGCACGCAGGGGACTGAAAACTGTAATTTCCAACCAAAAAAATTGCACAGTCAAAGTCTACCCTGAACCAGTAAAGCACTTCAGGAAAACACTTTTACAGAGGCTCTGGAAACAACATTGTTTCTTTCTACTCATGGTAATATTTTTCCTCTAATACCCTCTTTGGCCTGTTCTCCCCCAAAAGCATTAGACGGGAGTTCAGCACAATCAGCACTGAAGATGATGGCTCAACTGCCTGTTCTGCTTTTCCATTCCTGTGACAGCACTTACCATCTGCTGGATCCTGTGAAACGTTTTCCCATGGAAACTGAAGGCCTGTTCAAACAAGACCTTGTCTTCCACTGTCCACTCATCTGGGAACGGAGTAAAGTTTGGCAGATCTGCCAAAGACTTCTCAATGTTGTGCTTGTGCCAAAACAGCATCCCAAGGGCCTAGAAATAACAAGGACACCAAGGGGACAATTGTAATCACAAGAAACATTATATGCATGCGCAGGGAGAGCTACAGCTTTTTTCTCAGGCAACATGTTAGACCCAATTTTAATTCTCAGGTACATCAGACACTTTTCTGTGTGGAAGAAACCTGGAATCTGACCCCCCAACCCTGCCGGGCTGAGAAAACCAACCTGAAGTTTATCCAAACCACACAAACAGTAAAGTAATAAGAGAACAGCAACAGAGAGGAGGGAGAAGAAAACTGGAAAAATTGCTCCAACTTTACTGATCATGGTATGCACAGGAAAGCTAAGCAAAGACTTGGGAAGACTATGTAAAAAACAGGCTGGACCCAAGGAAGCTTCTTACCAGTGCTGAACTCCCTTCATTTCCTGTGCAATTTGGAGGATGGTTTAGTTGACTGGAGGTTTTGAGGGATGTTTAGGGGGCTCTTTCTGAGGGGACAGAGGAGGAGGGGAGAGGATGCGGGAAGAAGTAGAAGAAGGAAAGGCAGAGAGTAAACACACCGTGACTAGCGAGATGTCCCCTGGCCTGAAGGAGGAACAAATCTCACTCATTTTGGAGGCTGCTCATTTGTTCCCTTGAGAGGCACCTCGTTTCACTGTTGCAGACTCTGGTTCTCAGTTCCGAAGACAAAGCGCACATGCTGTGCTCCACCACCTGCAAGTAGTCCTCCCCCCGCCATCGCCAACACGCTCGTCCCAGGGGTGTGCAGCCCCTGTACCTGATGACACATCACTGCATCTGGCATGCCAGAGACCACCGCGAGTCATTTTGGGAAGGCCTGACTCTGCAGAGCTAGAAACCAGCCTTTCGCAACGGCTGTAAAGTGAAAACAATCCCTAACATGCTGAGTAAAACATCAGTGTAACCTGCCCGTCATATGCAAACTCAGCTCAGTTTCGCAGCCACAGTTACCCTCATCTACTAGTTTCGCCCTGGCTGCTCAGAGGTACAAAATCCCTCCGAATTCGGGGTTTCCCCGTTATGCTTTGCTATGCAAAAAGTAGTTCCTTTATGGGATCTTGCTCCCCTGAGATTCTGCAGAGGGTATGCGTATAAATATTAGTGTTATCCAAGATCTTGCCCTGACCCTATTGACCTCTCAGTGCTACCCAGGCACCTTCTCCTCCCTTTTGCCACCATGCAGAACAAGAAGTCATTTTGGTTGCAGCAGTCACTCAAGATGTCACAGGAGCCACACAGGCACTTATCTCCATCCACTCTGGCAAGCATGGGGCTAAAGAAACTATTTTGCAGTCACAAAGGACTGAGTTTTTCTCTCCCCTGCCATCCCTTTTAGCTCCAGATACGAGCTGTACCAGATATCCCTGTGAGAAAGCAAGGGAAAAACAAGGAGGGACCCATTTTGGGAGGACAGAGTAGTGTTAAATACCACTAAGGTGCTACTGAGGGTTATGGGGACTGCTGCTTACACAAAGCAATAGGTAAACAAAAAGGTTTTCCTTACAGGCTTAACAGGAGAGCAGTATTCCTCCTCCACCCTGTGCTGTCCTAGGAGAGCTCTGCACTCATACACAGGTGAGTACAAAGCTTTTCCAGCCTCCTTTCGTCCCAGGGTGTCTGACAACACAGGCTGGCAGGAGAGCACAGCTCATGGCCAGACTTGCTGTAACACTCCCAAAAGCCTGTGACTGCTACAGCTCAACACAACCACCTACAACCGTTTGCAACACCAGCTGAAGTGGGCTTGCCCTGCCAAGGACTCCCACCAGCACAGCCCCGAGCCTCCAGCCATCATCCGACAGCAGCAGAGCCAACAATGGGGCACTCGGAAGGGGAGAGAAAGGACAGAGATATGGGAGTCGCACATGGCATAGATGTGGCCAGCGGGATGGGAAAGCCACTGGGCAGAGGAGTGGCCAGTGCATGGCCCAGCCACCCTGCCAGACAGCTCACCACTCCCTTCAGCTAAAACTGGCATATCTTAGTCTGCAAAGGTAGGTTTTGGGCAGGGGGTACAGATGGACGAAGGGGAATCTCTGCGCAATGACTGTCAGCCAAGCCACCTGCACAGGGGTCCAAAGAGTCTGGCTCTCAGGGGGGGTGCACACGTGGGAAAGGCTTGCCTTGGCCAGCAAAGCCCAGAGACAGTGGCCAAATGCTAAAGTGAACTCTGACTGGCTTCCAGGGAGTCTGTATCAGCTTGTCCACAGTTATCCAGCCAACAGCAACTCCGATGATACCAGCTGAAGAGAGAGTGTCCCTTGGTGATACAACAAATCATCCTGATTTGAAAGCTTTGACACTTGTCCCTATAATACAAAATGAGTACGTGCCTTCCAGAGCGATACAAGATAGATCCTCTCCAGTTATTTCCTGGAAGTGCCTAGCTTAGCTGTCTAGGAAATCCCAAAGGACCTGGGAAACATGTTTAACTCCAGAGTATTATGCGAGAGTGCTAGGTAAGGAATGAGAAAATTTTTAGGAGGAGGAACATTTTTACAAGTTGCTCAGCCACTTTACATTGTAGTGTGGCGAGTTCCGTTAACTTCTACTTCTGTACACAGAGGAGGGGAGAAAGACTTTGAGGAAGGAGTGGGAAGTCTGTATTTCCAACGCTAAAATGAACAAAAATCTCTGTTGGCCAAATTTACGTTTTTCAAAACACAAGAATTCAGTGTTTTTTAAAAAATCCCAAGCTTCATTTTGATCACTCTTCCAGATCAGTCTATAGTCTCCAAACCACACTTCTCCACTAAAATAATGAAACCTACTTTTATTACCCTGAGACCATCTCTTCTGGTAAATATTACTTACAGTATCCAATACTAGAATATACCCATCTCAACTGAGATGAGCTACCATTTTGGTGCCTTTACCTTCCTTTTATTGCTGTTTTCTGCCTTAGAAACTATAAATATCAAGTCTGATTATTCCTGATTTTGCTGGAAACTTTGCTGGCTATCTCAACTTCAATGCTCTTGTTCCACAAGAAGTCTTTTTGAGTATGAGTATCAACCACTGAAAGTCTGACTCAAAGATGACAACAGAGTCATTTAAACAGAAACCCTTGCCCGTCCAAATCATCGGTTTCTACACTCATAGTCTTTGCCTGAACAATTTCATAAACTTTCCAGTTTTCACAGAATCCCTTTGTAGAGATAGTACATAATTTGCCAATACAATAAGTCATGAGATTTCCCGCCTTCCCTTTCCAGGCAAGTATTAGTGCATAAGGAAACTCCACAGAATTCAGAAAAGCTTCCCAGGCACAGGTCTGCTCATCTCCCCAGATGAGTGTTGAAATTGAGGTTAGTTAACACAGGGAAGATTAGTACACAATCCTTTAGACCACGTGCAGTAAAGGAGAGGTCTGTTCCTCAGACCAGGATTTCCATCCCTAGGCTAAAGGGCACTAACCTCGGGAACAGTGGGTGAAGTCATCCAGTGCTACTGCACGGACATCTGAGGTGCTCATCTATGAAATGCAAAATGATTTGCAGCAGAGTTTTAAGGTAAATAACTGTGGATATTGGTTTGCCTCAGAAAAGCATATGATGGTTCAATAGCTCATTAATAACTGCCAAGACATCCATGAAGCAGAGATGGAGCAGTCAGCTGGAAACTGCAATGCAATCAGGCAGCCGTCCAAAGACAAGCCAATCTTTTTAACGTTGTTTATGGGTTATGAAAGTGTTCAAGAAATAGTCACTGTAGGAAACATAATACTCATGGCCAAACTCCACTAGATATTATGTTTTTTCTTCTTTTGAC
This sequence comes from Limosa lapponica baueri, assembly GCA_002844005.1. Taxonomy (NCBI): domain Eukaryota; kingdom Metazoa; phylum Chordata; class Aves; order Charadriiformes; family Scolopacidae; genus Limosa; species Limosa lapponica. Next base: position 21,494 of record KZ508753.1, on the reverse strand, counting down.
TCTTGATGTAAAACCACGGATGAACTCCATATCCCCAGGGCACTATTAGGAACAGTTTTCGGAAAAGTAGGAAAGGAGAAAATACAGACAGGAAGAAGGGAAGAAGCAGTTCTAGGCAGTCACTTTAGGTCATGTTTTAATACCTGCTGAAAAAGTTTTTAAAATAAAGTAAGTATTCAAAGGGTTGGTACCTGCTCCATGTTGTATCCATGCTTCTCTTTAGCAATGGCAATATATTCATCCACTGAAAAACAAAGAGAAGACATAAGAGCGTTTTGTATAACAATCTCATCTATTCTTCCCTTCCCCTTTCCAGTCTAAAACCCAGTCCTGCAGCTCTGACTTCAGTCATAGTCATTGCATCCTCCACAGAGAACTCTCACAAATCACAGCTGTTTCCAACAATTCAGGAAAGGAAGGAAACAAAAGAAAAACAACAGTCACCAGACAAACTACTACATATTTTCCTTAACAAGCCTAAATGATGCATGATATCCAATCCAATTCCAGTACTTGCTGAAAACACAGCATATAATATTTCAGAACTTGTTCACCAAAACTATAGATGTGACTCTCAGCTATGTTTTGTTTGGTTTGTTCTTTTTTAAAAAATTCCCCAAAACAGTTGTTTTCTTAAGAACAAAAATTCCCAGACAGAAATCCATACGTTCCAATACTGCCAGACTCCTCATGTTGCACAACCACTGCAGATACCTTGGCAAATTTTTCGGCCCTTATGCCTCAGCAATTTTGATCTTGGATCAAACCCTACCTCTATGTATTATTAGGCCCCCACAAGCTTTTAACCTTTACAATGTAAAGATGCCCTGAGGACTTAAATTTTGTCTAGATGGGACTAAAACCCAAATGTCTCTTTCAGTATAACTGAATAAGCCTACATTATATCCACCAGCACCCATTTGAGAGAACCAGATCAAAGTCAGTACCAGTGGCGGTGTTCTGAAGTCTGTGCCCCTGTGCTTTGTCATTATTAATTGCACTGTAACGATAACAACACCCTTGAAAAAAAAAAAAAATACAAGCTAAAAGGTGAGACTCCTGCTTCACCTGATGGAGTGGAAGATGCTGGAAGCATTGGTCATCTGTAGCATCCCCAACATGCAAGTATCTTGAAAGACTTAGAACTGGTAAACACAGCCAGACTTCTCATTCTTCTACACATTTTGTACTTCAAGACATGTCACTTAGCAATGAACTCAAAAATCATTCCCCCTTCCTTCTCTGCAGATCTCCAGAGAGGGTTGCGAATTCCTGTGCTGAGCACCTGACTCATGGAGAGCATGTGCAGCACCTCAGGAAGGAAATGGTTCTACGGACACTGCAGCTAAGAGAGCCACAGTTCCCACACTTTGGGCCTCACAATTAACTTCAGCTCTCAAATGCGCTTCTCCAATGTTTTTTGCCTTTATGAGAACTCTCATGTGGGAATCTCTGATGTCTAATAACAACTGCATTTCTTAAAACCTTTCCTTCAAGTTGCAGCACTCCTCAATTCTTCTTTCAACTGAGCAAACTAAGCAATGAACTCAAAAGGTACTGGGAAAACAGAGAGGGCAGATCAGAAAAAGCACAGCAGGAGAGGACCAGCCTCTTATTTTCAGCTCGTCATCAATACAAAGAAATTAAATCTAGGTACTTAAAGTAGACATCCCATCTTACCAGACAATATGATACTTTATATCAATGCCAGCCATTCATTTGGAAAGGAGATGCATTAGTTAATTTTCAAAGGTGTTGCAAAAAAGGTCAAGTGCCATGGAAGAGTCACTGAGAACATTAATACAGCCACATGTTGTGGCAGGAGAAGAGCATGCAGGAAATGCAGGCACGGTTCCACATCAACAAGGACACTCCATGAGGTTCTTGCTCTTCCAAGCTCCCACCTGCACACGATGGGCACTCCCAAGCGGCTGATGAACCTGTTTGTTGGACCATATTCTGGAGACATTCAGTAAAAGCTTTACTAGCCCTTTGGAGAAAGGTCAGCCACTCATTTGCACCCCTGCAGCACAAACACATCTGCCTCTCCAAGTCAACAAATTCAGCCCTTTGTTTCTGAGGGCCATGCACAACTTGGACGAAAACTATCCCCTTTTGCAAATAACCTTCTTGCACAAAGCAAAACATACTAAAGTAGTCGCACAGACAGTGGAGATGATGGGGACAGCGGCAGCAACTTCTTAGGCTGAAATCGCTGCATTGCCTAATTGAACATCCTGAGGGTTACCAAAGGGTAGGAACCTCAGAAATCAGCTTTGCCATGGGGATAAGAAAAAAAACACACCTAAAAAAACCCAACCTTGCAAAACCACACCCCAAAGGAAGAACATGATCCAGGAGGACCACATAGGGAAAATGGGGATAGAGAAGAGAACTGCCTCCTCCCTACACACCATCCTTTCCCTTCACGCACCAAACACAGCAGGGAACGTCAGTAGGATGTGGGCAGAAGAACCATTTCAGGTGCTTCCAGACTTTATAACCACACCAAAAACAAAGGCTGTCAGGAAACCGTAAGTGCGGCATTTTCCTGTACTTCAGCTAAATGCTCTCGGTTTTCTTAGGACAGGTATTGCACATGCAGTGTTATATATTTTGTCTAAGGGGGAGTTGAAGGAAGGGGGAGGGCAAGGAGCTGAATTCTCTGAAGTCCAAGGCTGAATTAAGCTCTTGAATGCTAAGTACTGCTGCATTAACTAGCTCGCTTTTACTGTGGAAAGATCTACAGCTCCTGATTTGACTTCAGCATCTTATCCTTTAATACATACAGAGAAGAGATGAGGCCGTTCTCCTTTCCACTGTATTACCTTTCTTACGCCAGATGCTATAAGCAATGAAAACATACTTTGTCCCCCTTTCTCCCCACCCCCCAAAACCAACATTACAGCATTTTCTCTCCTAAGAACTAGGTCCCCCCATATCAATAGGATTCCTCTTGAATCAAGTCAATATACCACAGAGCCAAACAATAGACTATGAGTGATCAGACACCCCGAAAGGAAGCAGGATGCTTTTCTTGTCATGGTGGGGGTCTGTGTTACACCTCATTGTTACATTGGAGGAAGAGAAAAGAAAAATAAGAGGCAATAAGGCAGTAAACCGACCATGAGCACACCGAAATGCTCCTTCTATACAATAAAAGAGTGTTTGTGGATGAAGGAAGGACAAGGAGTACACCATCGGACTCTACTCTTGGCTTGTTCCCTGCCTGCTTACTGACAATCTAGCCCATTCTGCTTGTCATTTCTTGGCTAATTGCAGGCTCACTCGCTTTAATGCTTGCACCATCTGAGAGGTATGACAGTCCCTTGAGCAATCCTCCCGATTGCTTTCTTTACCATCCCCCTCCACACGAAGTGAGCAAGAAAGAGCATGGCACCAGCTGAGTCACAGGAGCCCTTTAGTCTCCCATACCAGTAGAGCCTGGAATTGCCACAAGCTTAATGCTTCACATGCCACATCAGATAAATAAGTGCCCTCTTCCATGCCTGCCTTCCCCACGCACCTCTAGCAAGGCCAGGGCAGTGGGCACGTGAAATTCTGCTCCACTGCGTTTCAGTGGCATTCAGTCACGCTCAGCGTGTAACCCAGCAATCTGTTTAGACATCAGAGTTGGGAGCCAGAGGAGCCTGGGGCAGAGCCCTGCTTACAGCAGAAGACAGTTTGCCAGCACAACTCTTAGCCGCCTTCCAGAATAGAATAAGCAAAAGCAGCAAAGCAATCCCAACCTGTTTCCCCCAGCATAAACTACACCACCATGGACTCTTTCTACCAGTTTAACTTTTCCCCAAACAGGGCAGACAAGAGCATCCTTCCCCTCCCACCCAACTCATTTCTCTACGCTGGAAAGATATTCAGGCACGGACCAAGCCAAAAAGACAACGATGCTTGAATAGAGACAGTCGTGTGACAGGAGATGCATTGCTCCTGTGAAGGCTCTTGTTGCTACGAGAAACCAGATGGGGGGGGAGGGCAGAGAAGAGAATCATAAACTGGTATTTCTTTACCCGTTTGGCTACATTTCTTCTCTTGCATGCGTTTTAGCTGGGGGTGGGTGAGCAGGACCCTCCTGTCCACTCCACACCCAAAATGGAGTGAGCACTCGTCCAAAAAGCCCCTTCCTACAGCTGGTCATGCTCAGGAAGGCAGAAGTAGCACAGAAGATGGGGAGGCAAAGGGAACAGAGCTCCACATACATATTGTCACCAGCAAAGAGGAGCACAGGGTATTCAGATGCTAAAAATCCATCTCTCCCTAATACAAGAAATGAGGTCTAGAAAAAGATGACCAAAGAATCCCAGCTGCAGCACTAACACAGCCAAAGAGACAAGGGAAATGGAAGGGAGTGAGAAAGTAAGGAGAGAAAGATGTTTTCCCCCACCATCTAGAGAGGAGAGTTTCTGACCAAAATGGTGCCATCAACCCCCTGAATTTTGTCGTCTTGTTTCCAGCTGTCTTTCTCATACACCCTTTTCTTCTGCTAACCACCTTCCTGCAAGAATTCCTCGCTGGAGGCAAAAGAAAGGGGACCCTCTCGGCTGACAGAGGGAAGGAGAGACAAGAGCAAACAACTGCATTGCTGATTTTCAGTCCCGCATCCTCGAACAGTGAATTGAGAGATGTAAAACAGGAGCATTAATTTCAGGGGAGTGGGAGAACTCGGAAAAGAGAAATGCCTGAAAGCAATGACGCTCCTCATCACCATTCAATCAGATCAAACGACCTCTCCAAGTTGGTCTTTTGGGAGAATTTCTCCCCCTACCCAAATTGCTTCTTAATGACCCCACAAGCATCACATCATGTTTAGTGGACTCAGTGACCCCAAGGAGGGTTTGCAGCAGAAGCAAGTACGCTAAAGCCTATAGAAAGCAACAGGAATGCAGAGGTAGAGCTGTTGCTGCAACCTCAGTTCACCCCTATTACTGGGGTACTGCAGGAGCTCTGAGCACTTTGCATATTACGTGATGCAATACCCTGACAGAACGGGGTGAAATGAGGACAAAAGCAGCAGCCTTCACAGCCTCAGTAACGTGCTTCACAGGGTTTGATCAATGCTGGAACCTGTGAGGAATTCTGGATGTTGCTGTACATCTCCCCCTCCCCTCCATCTCCCTTGAGAACTGGGGAAGGAAAAGAAAAGTCAAGACCCAGAATAAATCAGTGTTATATAAAGAGAATAAGGACTGTGGATTAGACACATACATGTGAAATTCTTCCAAATTTCAAAACACAATTATGACGCTACACAAACAACTAAGCACAGTTTTTGCCTTGGCTATAAAAATGAGCAGCTGCATTGCCGTCCCGCCGCCCTCGCAGCATCAGTGGAACAATCCTGCCACCTCGTGGTCCCTGCACAGGAGAGGAAGCCGCAAAAAGCACAACAATTTGGACAACAAGTGTCTCACTAAAGCCAGCTGCAACAGGAGGCAGGGGGAGCAGGCAGAGGTCAAAGCAGGGTGGCTGGACCACTTTTTCTGATCAGAATCACTCACAAGAAAATAAAAGACGCCTATTTAAAAGGGTCTTCTGCCTTGGAAAAGCTATTTCCTCTTCTTGGCAAGATGTGATGTGTGTCACGGGCAGGAGAGGAGCAGAGAGCCAGAGCACAGCCATGTTTTGTGCCCCCTGCTGCACCCACCTGGGCAGGCATAGAGCCTCCTTTAACACCATTTCTAGGAACAGAGAGCACTAGTCACAGACACAAAAGCTACTTAAAAATCACTTCATGCAACTGAAGGCATGAGAGGATTTAGGGCTCAACTCCATTGCATCTGCAGCAAGTGAGGGAAAAGTCTGGATGCAACTGCAAAGGAAAGGCAAAGGAAAACCAACCCTACCTGGGGAAGTTTACCTGAATAGGAGCAAGAGGAAATACCCTGCAGCCAGGCAGGGTACCTTGAGTCATGGGACTTCACCGTATCTCTCAGCCTCCCAGCCACTTACCTCCCTGTAGCTCAGATTTTACTTATATGTCACCAAGGACCTTAGGGTGCCATTGCATTAGAAGTCTCTTTTGGCAGCGGGGCCAGCGTAAGCACCCCTAGCCTCCAGCCACCTCTTCCCAAACATTTGCCTGGACCCCCAGGAAACCAGGCTGGGCAACTGTTCCACCTGAAAATCCACCAACCCTCTCCTGCTACAACCTCCCTCACCCAAGCAGCAGCGAAGCCATACAAGCACTCAGTGGTGATGGTTCAAAGTATGGTGATGGTTCAAAGTATGGTGATGGTCTCACCTACGAGGAGGGACACTCCCCGACTCTCTCCTATCACCAGCCCCAGCTACGCAGGCTGCCATCTCCTCTTGCACTAGCTTTGGAGCCACTCAAGGCACTCAAGAGCTGAGCATCACCAAAGCAGCATGGTATTCATAGAACACAACAGTTTTACACTTTTTGTATAGTTGTCACTTTGATGGGAACTTACACAAGCCTGAGGAGAGACGAGCCCTCCTACTTCCAGGGAGGGATGAGGTTGTCTCAGCCAAAAGTACAACTCATTCCTTGCCCCAGCACAGCACGGTGGTGGGGAGGAGTGGGAGGGCAGGTACAGGCACCGCCGTGTAATCTAGCACTGGTGAGGAAAGAGTTGCTCATGGAACCACACCTGGAGCCTGCAAACTGCAGCCTCAGAGAGCAGAAAACAAGGAATAAAACAGAGTGCCCCGTTGCTGGGAGATTTATCCCTTTAAAAGCTCTGATACCTACCAAAGGCTTCTTCTCTCACACAAAGGCAACCAGTGCGCACCCAACCAGTGCACACTAACAAGGTAGCAAAGAAACACACCTATTTCCCTTTTTTAATTTTCAGTGCTGCTCTTTTGCATGGCCTGCATCTAAGAGCAAGTCCAAAGCTAAAACTGCAGTGATGGTTAAAGACCTGACTCATCTGCCTCTAGATTTTGCCATACCAGCAACAAGGCCATACTGCAGACACAGCCGTACCGACAAATCTAGTGTCGCTTTTATAGCTTGCCAAAACTATTTTAAACTGTTTAGCATGAAAGGCCTTTTGCTAGCATTCACACGTGTCTTTTAAAGCTTTTACTAATATAGGCTTTTTCCGAAAGTTGTACCCTCAGCTGACACTATCACATGAAGAAAAGGCTCAAGACAGTGCACATGTGGGGAGGCAGTCTATTAGTGAGGATTAGCATAAGGAAAGCCAGCTGGCTGATGCTTGCTTGCCTCTCTGCTCTCTGATGCTGCTGCTGTTCTCCCTCAGAAAGGCCACATGGATGCCTGCTCATTGTAAAGACATCCATGGAGGACCCTCTGGGAAGAAAGACAGCTTCTTACACGGCCATCACATTTAACCTTCTGCCAGAAATTTGCTCTGCCAAGCGCCAAACGCCACTTTTCTGAGGAGTGGCACAGGTTTCAGTATCTACAGCGCCTTGGGTACCGCAAGTCCAGATGTCTCCATATGTACCACAGAAGAGAAGGGGACAAGGGAGGTCTGAGAGGGCAGTAGCAAAGAGGAAACACTACCTCTGGGACCTAGCAAAGAATAGGCAGAACCACATCGGATCACCTGGGGACCTAATCTCTGACCATGCAGGCTCTGAGCATGGCTGATTATTCAGCAGGGCAAACCTAATCCTAAATCAGACACAGGCACTGGGCTGTATTAAATGTAATTAGTCAGAGCACTTGATACTGGGTTTGCAGCCTATGTAAGAACATAAAACCAGCACGCAGTAGCTTCTGGCAGGGAGGGAATACTCGTTCCCACATATGACCTTCCCAGACGTAGACAGGAAGTTACAGATAGAATAAATGCACAGAGCACATGCCCAAATCAACAAAGTGAGTTTATAGCAGAACAGCTCTTTGCATTATTCAGCACAGTGCTCTCAGTTCAGTCCGAGGAGCCCTAAAGCCAGATTTATTCTGCTGTCAAACCATGGCTTGAGTTAACTCTACTGAGAGGTTATAGCCTCGGATTATATACTTCAACCACAGGCAGCACATGTCCAAGCAATGCACGTAGCAACATTATCAATACAGTTGTGATGAGGGGTAGAATAGTAAAAAAAAATATATATATATTTTATCAGATAGTTGACTGCAGGAAATGGTAATTTGAACTAGAAGAAACCCTCACGCAGATTTTCTTATGGAAATTATTATCACAGAATCATAGAATACCAGGGCAGAAGGGATCTGGTCCAAACTTTCTTGGCAACAGCATGGTCTAGACAAGATGGCCCAGCACACTGTCCAGCTGAATTGTAGAAGTGTCCAATGTTGGGGAATCCACCACTTCCTGGGAAGATTATTCCAATGGCTGACTATTCTCATTGGGAAAAAATTTCCTCTTGTGTCCAATCAGAATCTCCAGTAACTAACTTGTACCAGTTACTCCTCATCTTTTCCATATGACTCCTTGTAAAAAGGGAGTCTCCATCTTCTTTGCAGCCACCCTTTAAATACTGGAACATGCGATAAGATCTCCCCTAAGCCTTCTTTTCTCAAGGCTGAACAAACCCAGTTCTCTCAGCCTTTCTTCATGTGGCAGGCTTCCCAGGCCTTGGATCATCTTGGTGGCCCTTCTCTGGAGCCTCTCCTGCCTGTCCACATCGTTTTGGTACAGAGGGACACAAAACTGAACACATTCCAGGTGTGGCCTGACAAGCACCGAGTAGAGTGGGATAATGACTTCTTTATCTCTGCTGGTGATGCCCTTGTTGATACAGCCCAGCATCCTGTTGCCTTTCTTTGCCACAGCAGCACACTGTCCACTCATACTGAGCTTGTTGTCCACCAGGACCATGAAGTCTCTTTCCACAGAGCTGCTCCCCAGTGAGGTAGATCCCAGCCTGTGCTGCACTTCCAGATTATGTTTTCCGAGGTGCAAAATCTTACATGACTTTACACTTGTCCTTGTTGAACTTCTTGTTAACCCACTCTTCTGGCCTATCCAAGTCTTCCTGCAGGGTGGCTCTCCTTCCTCAAGTGTCCACTTCCCCACTCAATTTGGTGTCATCAGCAAACTTCCTCAGGGTACACTTGATCCCATCATCCAGGTCACTTACAAAGACATTGAACAGCGTTGGGCCGAACATGAATCCCTGGGGGACCCCACTTGTGACCAGTTTGAAAAGGAGATATTTACTACCACCCTCTGGATGCAGCCTGTCAGTCAGTTCCCCACCCACCACAAAGACCACTTGTCTTAACCATAACACATTGGGTGTGGGGAACAGTATGGAAAGCCTTGGAGAAATCCAGGCAGACAACATCCACCACTCGCCCCACATCAACCAAGCAGGTTACTTTGTCATATTTTTTGCACTCCTTGAGAACACCTGATCCAGTGCATCCTTTCCAAAAGCCAGAATCACTAATTTGACAAAATACCATTTGACACACACTGATGACAGAGTCAGTATGGGAGACCACAGATTTAGATTACTAGCAGTCTTTGGTATTCTACCTAGGAACATTCTCAGACCTTCATCCACATCATGCTATATATGCTGAAATTCTTGGGTCTGTAAAATAGTCAGCGCAGACCGGTCAAGCAACCTGCTGTCAACCAGCTTTAGAAGCCACCGAGGAATATCCAGACTCAAAGCCCTCTAAAGAGGGTGAAACCTTCCACAAGGTCCATTTTCCACCCTCCACAAGATTTTGAAAGCTCCCGTCTAAAACCAGAACTGTATCAGAGCCAGGCTTCCTAAACAGCATGGGTAACTCCACGACACAGGGTCTTTGTGCAGGATGAGGGCACACACACAAGGGGTGCTTGGGAGCAGAATAGCCATCAGGTTGAATTACAGCTCATTATTATTGTTACTGATAATAAAGCCTGTGACAAGAGAGTAGAAGCCATGCTGACCCGCTTTACAATGGATACAAAAGCAAAAGAAGCGATCAATTTGTCCCCTAGCTACCTCCTGGAAGGATGTCACTTGGGTGGAAAGGAAGCATGGGGCAAGCCAGCAGGCAGCCAAAGGAAGGAGACAAGTCAGAGTCACACAGAGGAGCTGCCCTCAGCAGATGTGATGAGGGCCAGGAGCTGCTGATGGAAGAGAGAGGGCCTCCAGCTGTAATTGCCCGCGTCCAGCTCCTCAGCAGCTTGAACTGGAGAACCCCGTGATCCTGTATGGTAAGTGATGAGGTCACAAAAGCACCACTTACTATTTCAGTTATTTTTTGCAGCCAGCCCCCTCACTTCCAAGCCCAGCTGTGAGTAACATAATAGTCTCAGCAACCCAGGCGGTCTCTGCACTCATGAACAAGTTGCACGAAACTTGCTTCCAGCAAAATTAGATGAGGAATGATAGGGACTAAGTGAAGGCAGCTTGATGTTGGAGGGGAACTAATCCTTCAGTTGTATTTTCTAAAGTATTACTGAGATGCTTTTGTTCTTTTTAACATCTACGGTTAAAAACCTATGTACAGATGTTTGGGGCTGGCCCCCTTCTGAGAGGGCAAGGGGCTTCCCACAACTTCACTCATTGCACTACTGCACCTGGGGGCTAAGAATGAAAAAATTAGGTCTCAAACTTGCTTGAAAAGACTCTGTTTTCCTCATTTTCACAAAAGCTGGATGGGAAGAAGTTTGCAGGAAGCAGAACAACGGAGACAAGACAAACACTTCCCAGGCACAGAGTGCTGCACAACCTGAAGGAACAGCTTGTCTCCAGAGCGGTGGTGGCTCTGTCCCCAGTTATCTGTCCTGTCCCTCTCCTAGAAGTTCCTATTCCTGCTTCCTGCAAGAACAGTTTGGCTGCTTGATTAAGCAGCTGCTTAATCACTTAATAAGGCAGGCCATGAACTAAGGCAACATAAACAAGCACCTTCTGCAGATTAAGGTGCAGTGGTTCATGAAATTCCTGGTACCCTACCCCACAAAACATGAGAACCTGGGAAATAAACAGAGGTTTAGGTGAAGAGGCCTTTCTCCACCGGAGATCAGAAACTACCTATGGACAAATTCATACGGATTGCCCTACTGCAGGCAGGCCAGCCTTCAGGAGACACTAACACTTAATATACCCATTCTTGCACTTGTTTACTTCCTACAGGTCTGAAACCAGAGAGATGCAAAGAAATGTTTTTGACCCCTCCAAGAAGTCCGTGCAGAAAGACAGCGAGCTTACACAGCCAGATCTTGGACAACATAATCTTTATAGTAACCTCTAAACCAAAGTATTAGCGTTATGTTGACAGATATTAAGGTATTCAAAATACATAAAATTAAGTCAATTTAGAAAAAGTCAAGTTACAGATCCACTCAGCACATGCTGAAACACGGATTACACACCAGCCCTCAGCTTTCAATGCTGATCCTAAGAGACTGAGTGGAAAAGCCTACAATAAACCAATGTCACTAGCTAGATCCTGGAGTATCAATGGTAGGTGGTCAGGGCTTTTAGCTGGGATTTAGAAGCCCAGTCCTTGCTGAGAAGTTATTATGCATTCCTACTGATGTTTGCAGTGCTAGAAAACTCACTACTATCCTATCATAATACGAATCTGCACGAGCAGCACATGATCAGGAAAGTAACTTAACATGGAGTGCAAAAAAAGAGTACAGGAAAAATAACTAGGGGGAGTGGTTCCTAATTATAGCAAATAATGCCACAGCAAACACATTATGACGAGGGAAGCTTTGGCACATGTCCTTGAGAAAGCCTCGCCGCTCTGCCTCCTGCACTAGCACCTCTGTAAAGGTCACACTCAGCAGTATATGAACTCATCACAGCAAGCTGTTAGGACCATGACCTCCAAGTATTCCTCAGTGGAGGACACAACCCACAAGAGGTCCTCTCTGTCTGTGCACAGCCCCCA
>KZ508752.1:11689-44525 GCA_002844005.1 Limosa lapponica baueri | reverse complement strand
GGGGAGGCAGGGGCTGCAAGACGTTAAAACGAGAGTCAGCATTTCAAGCTCTGCACCCCACAGCAGTCAACCGAGTTCCTTCCCATCTGCTCGCTGTGCTGTATCTATTTTGAAACTCTAATTACCAAGGACAGATTACCTCAAAAACCACCTTGCTGAATCTGTTCAGGAATTTCAGTGTGAGGCAACGAAACAATTATTTTTCCCAGCAACTGTCTTCCCAGCAATTGTCTTCCCAGCAATTGTCGATTAAAAACTTTTTATATCTTTTTATAACATTTGTTAAACATGCCTGCTGGTTTCCCTTGCCTTTTGCTATATTTTCCTACTGTTTCCAGATGACTGCCCACCTTTTCCCCCTCCTTCTCTTTTCTGTACCTGAAATTCTGTACCACATCAAATCCACACTGGAAAAATCTTGCACATCATCTGTAGATGAAAAATTATGGGTTTGGATTTTAATTAAGAAATAATTTCCAGTAAATGTTTTTCCAATGAAGTCAAGTTTCACCAAGTTATTTGCATGGATATTTAAAGAAATTTCATAAAAATAAAAATAAAATGAAAAATATGCTGGTTTAGGCCCCAATTCAGCAATGTGCTTAGGCACGTACTTAAACTCACCCATGAATACATGCTTGAGCACTGAATAAATCCCCTGTGGTATTTAAAGCATGCCATATATTAGATATAAACACTATTATTTTCTTTAAAAAAATATTAGAAAGGATTGATGCTTATAATATAGCCAATGTTTTGAGTGGAGCTAGGCTGAAACACAGGGCAAGGTGTGGTCCTGTAGCCTGTCCTGAAGGGCCCAACCAGCTGTGCAGGGTGACGGGTGCCTGTCACTGAGTGGTGGGAAGACTCTTGCCTGCTTTCTGCGTGGGCAGGCATGCAGCGTCGCCGGGAGAGGTCAGGCACCCTCTCCTTCCTCACCCGGTGATAGAGGGCAAATGATGCTCTGCAGGTAGCTCTCTGTGAGGACCCAAATGCAGGGTAAAGCTTCCAAAAGCTAAGAGAAATTGCTGGAGGAGGTTCCTGCTGCCGAGGTCAGTCCTGCCGAGCTGCAGACACTGCGCTGCAGACACTGCAGACACTGCGCAGTCCCCCTTGCCTCCGTCTCAGACGCAACCATTTGCTTCCAACCCGAGACAGACATACCCACGTACACACAGGATGATAAGCACCAGCCTAGCTACACTATTTCAAAGTCACACTCAGTTTAATCTGAATTATTTTCCCAGTGTTGACAAAGACAAGAGGGGCTGAATTCAGCTGAACGGGTCACACCAACAATGAACTTGCTTTGCTGTTATTAAGCAGGACTTAAGTTGCACCCTTCTGCAGGAGCAGTCAAGTCTTTTGGGCATCCTATAGCTGCCAACATATTTTCACCTCCTATTTTCTTCTTCAGCTCTCATGATAAAAAAGGGGAGAGCGTGTATAATTCTGCACGGTATTGACAATGAAACAAAGTCTCTGGCTTTAATGCAAACTGAAGACAACTTTGGACTCTTGGTAGCATCTCTTTGAAGAAGTGCTCTTTCAGCTCAGCTTTCATACAAATATACAATGAAAGTTCGATGAGAGATGTAAAGACAACAACTTAAAATTTCAGTGCTTACTGAGAAGGGTGGAGAAAAGCTTTTCTTAGACAAAAGCCCATTGAACAAAATAAGAGTGTGGCATAACTCTCTCTCTTTTTCAGCCTCTACCTGAGTCCTGAAACAACTCAGGCATAAACCGGATAAACCACTAAATATGGCTCAGCTCATTCACGCAAGCTGCAAAAAAAAAATCTTTATTTATTTAAAGACATTTCTCTAACAATAACCCTACCTGCTTCAGCAGGCAAGCCTGACTGTTCAGTAATGCCAGGCTGCAGAAAGTATTATTTCAAATGCAGGATTTCCCCTTTTGATGCTGTTTGAACAGATGGTTTTGTGGCAACAACTCTACGCTTCTTTTTTTTTTTTAATTTTAATTTAATACTTTATAATTTCATTTTATAATTTTAATTTAATATTTACTAAACTTGTTTGGACCATGTGAGGCAAGCTATTAAAAGCAGCAGAGTACTAGGCTTGAAAGCGTCATCTCATTATTACACTCAAAAAGATCTAATAAAATGTCTGAGGGAATGATCATTACCTGCCCCAGTATTCTCTCTGATGGTGCCCAGTACTGGGAATGTCAGGAACAGATGTAAAACTCCAGAATATTTAACCTGGGAAAAATTATGCAATTGTGTACACAGGTGGGGCCGGACTCCCTTGTATTAAGGGGAGGAGGTGGAGAGGGAAGGAAAGGGTAGGTAGAGAGGAAGTTGTTCGAAGCTGTTGGTGATGAGTGGGATGTTTAAATATGCAGGGGCATAAAGTGAAGTGTTATTTTCCACGTAAATATGCACGTGTGGTTGTCAGAGTCCCCAAAACATCAAACTGAAGAATCCTATAACCTTTGTTATAGGGACTGTAGTCACAAGTGTCCCCTTACTGGAGACACTGTCCATTTTGGTGGGTCCCCTGGTCCTTCCATAGTAAATGCTATCAGGAACAGCAACACATTCAGCTGTACTCCTACTCCTCCTCCCTTCCCTTGGTGGTCCCATTGCTCCTGAGGTCAGCTCCTCAGGTAGGCTGCTCCAAGGCTGGGCTCTGCAGCATGTCCCCATGCTGGGACGCCTGGGCTTGGTTACTGCACCTCCAAGTGGGTGCCACCCAGCTCAGGTCCAGGCATTATCCCTGCATTATATGAGGCACGTATTCACTGTGCAGCCACCATGAAGTATGGGGTCAGCAAGAAAGGGGTTTCAGGCACTCACATGTTTTGGAGGAACTTAGGTTTACCTTCTTGCTCGTCTAGTCACTCTCTGCAGTTTTTAGGAAGCCACCAAGCCATTCAGAGCCCTGTTGTTCTGTGTGAAGGTGTGAAGGAGGGTGGGAAAGTAGCCCTGGTCTGTGAATTACTTATTCTGTGGTAGCAAATGTTATGCATGTGCTTTATAAGAGAAAAAGAGGTTGGCTACCTAGCCCAGATTCAATACAGATATGACAGAAATAAATCTAGTTATTTGGAGGGAAGATGTTGAAGCAGGAGAAAATACAGCATGTGGAATCCTGCTCCAGTTGACAGCCAAATTACCATTGGTTGTAGCAGTTCTGGGGTTTTGTTCATGTCTCCTGCTACTAT
The DNA here is from genome assembly GCA_002844005.1 of Limosa lapponica baueri. Classification (NCBI taxonomy): domain Eukaryota; kingdom Metazoa; phylum Chordata; class Aves; order Charadriiformes; family Scolopacidae; genus Limosa; species Limosa lapponica. Next base: position 41,330 of record KZ508752.1, on the reverse strand, counting down.
CTGGATTTTAATCATTGTGAATTTTGAGAAAAAAACATGCTTAAATCCCCAAAACACTTGTTTTACATCAAATTTAACTCTTTTAGAGTTTTTCATAATCTGTTTAGCCTGACTAGAGCTCTACTAAATCTGAAAAACTGTATTTATCCTTATGATGATTAACAAAGAAGATAAACCCAATTTAACTTTAAGACTGCGTTTTCAGGGGCAGCAATTGTGCAAACAGTGGTGGATATAACATAGAAAACAGAAATGAATTCCCAGTAGCACCTCTTTTTACAATGTCATTGTGGGCTTTGTTGACTTTAGTCAGGCTTTTTTTCTGTGGATGCCATGGAATTTGAGATGACTTGAAACACTCAAATGAACACATTTAAATGTGTGTATTTATGGGTAAGGGAGGGGGATTCACACTTAAATCCTAAGTGGTGGAATTAGCTCCAACAAAGCCTGAGTGTGTTGACTTTCAAATGTATTCAGCTGATGGAGCAGAAATGTGTTGGCTGGCCTCAACAGTTATCTAATTTTTAAATTTTTTTTCCCCCCTGGAGAACATCTTTGTCAACTACCTCAGTATAACAGAATAAGTGCAATATGTTTAAACACAGATTTTCAACTTCAGAGTGGTGGGGCAGTCAGGTTCCTCTGCCAGGCTTCAGGTTCGTTTTCCGGTATAATTTGGTGAATCCTGGACTGTTTGTGCTCTTCTAGCTTTGTAAATGCAGAGCTCTCCATCTGCCCTGAGTCTTAAATCCTGCACTCAGGGGGGCTCTGACAGAGAGACTTTGTCAAATCCTGCCAGAGAAATCTAAAATATTAGCCAGGGCCCCTCGGATGTTAGTATTAACAAGACCCAGGTGGGATACTCTTGCCATTGCAGAGGTGGTGGAAGAGAGCAGGGTGCCCACACGTTGCATCGGGTCCGTGTGTCAGGCAGCCAGCAGTGTAAGCACAACAGCAAACCCATTTCCTCTTCCACTTTTACAGCAGATGATAACCCGGGATGAAAAGGGGATCGGTGGCCGGGCATGTCACCTGCAGCTAGAGTCTGAAAGTTCATCTGTTGGAATTAAAACTAAGCTATACATTACAGGGGGCAACTCGTGTGCTGTTAGAAGTCTCTTTAGACTATCTCCATTAGTCAGATCAACTGTCTAAATTGCCACAGATTTAATCTAAAACAAACTTGGCAAATTGCCTCTTCTTTGTATGGTGTAAGGGAATAAACCTTTTTAACTACCTGGACAAGCCACTGCATCACCTGTTACAATTATTTTTACAAATAATATCCGCCCTGGCTCTTGTCTTTCCTGTGGATGGTGTGAACACCAGTATTGCAGCTGGATGCTGAGACGAGGGGAGAACCATTCTTGTAGGAAGAGTCCAGTTGGTGCTTGCAAGTGAGTGGACAGGACAGCGCTGTCTTAAGGGGCTCAGACCAGGGCTTCTCAGGAGGCTGTTCCATCATGCTGACAATTTTGTCTTCAACGTATGAAAGAAAGATGATTCTGCAAAGATCAATATGCCTAGCATCATGCCTGGCAGATTCTCCACAGCCTCTGCCACTCGCTGGGGAAAAAAAAAAAAAGAATCTCAGCTGCTCTTGCCCCTTCCTTCGTGTGAACAAAACCTATGTCTTGTTTTTGCTTTGCAGATATAGTATGCACTTTGTCTATTTTTTCATCTATCTACCTACATCTGACGAAGACAACTGCACCCTAATTTAACGCATTGTCTATCTCACCACAAAATCTTCACTGAAACATGATGATTCACAGTAGTTTGATACACAGTTGGTAAAAATGACTGTTCAGAATGGAGTACAGAGGTTTGGTGAATAATTCTTTTTCTATAACAGAAAAGGAACATATAATGCAAACATTGTGTGCCTGACATATTTTTATAACAGAGTACTAAGAAAATACTTGCTACCTGAAATATTTCTGTAAGTCACTGAAGCAAGCAATCCAACATGTGGGTTACATTACATTCAGAGCTGATCTTAGTTTTGTAACACACACTAAACAGCAGTATGTAGGAGGCTCAGGTTTAATAAAACTAAAACTTTCGGTGGTGCATACAGCCAATAAAGATTTAAGCATGCTGGGCATGATCAGCATACTAATTGCTGCATTAATAAATCCTGAAGCCTGGGTTGTTTTGAAAGGCAAATAAAATTATTGTAGAAACCTTGAAGAGCATTTACTTAGAAAAGTTAGCATATGTCTGTACTGAGATGTGTGTGAATGTAAAATACCGATGATAACACTGATCAGATGTTTTTTCGTGTTTTTTCTACCTCTCTGTTCTGTGCAATCAGGACTTTGAAACATCTGATGTGAAGTTGTTCTGCCCTAGTGTTTATTGACAAAACATCACTGAAAACAATCCTGTTTCTGTAACTACTAGTGATAATGCCGTTTATCTTTCATTTTCATTACTGCATTGAATAAGTTGTGCTGTACAGATGAAGGGGTCCCAAAGAATAAGGCTGGACAGAGTATCTGTTTGACTACAACTATTCAGGCCACAACCACAGGCAAAAGGGAACAGGACGGCAATTGCCCCAGCATAAAAAATTGCCCCAGCGTAAAAAATTGCCCCAGGTATCTGTTTCACAAAGCGAGAGTGCATTATTTCCCAGGATGTTGGGGAAACAGGAGGCCCCTGAGGTGTCTTCTCATGTGGAAATGGGACCACAACTGGGTCTGAACGGATGTGAAGTGGCACTTCGAGTGCTGTGGGTGAGCACGCAGCATCTTGTCTAGCTGTCAGCAAGAAGCTCTCTCATCTCATTTATGCTCCCCAGCAGCCCCTCACCAGAAATGCTGCCCACCTCGTGCAGAAAGGAACTGGGTATCAGTGGCAAGAGGTTTTCGGCTTAAGAAGGGCAAGCTCACAAAGGTGAAAAGAGAGATTAAAAAATTTGCTCTGTGCATTTCCAAACCCAGTGATGTAAGAAAGATGGCTTTACATGCAAAACAAATGTTTTAGTTTCAAAGGGAGCTCACTTGCCTAGCAAAAAGCACACTTCGCTATTCTTTACTTCCTAAATAAAAACTGTTTATTAAAAAGTTTGGAATTTTTTTAATGAAAGGTAAGATTAATGAGCCGTGCTCAAGCAGCAAAGATTCCTGCCAGCTTGTGCATTAGTCAGCTATTAACATACTTCTTGGGTAATTTGAAGGCATTTTTTCATAGTGCATTGGAAATCACAAAAGACTCGTTGAACTCAACAGGATCCTTACTCCCAGTTAGCTTGCCTTACAATCCGATTGCTGTGGCTGTTCTAATACATTTTGGCATTTTTCTCAGTGGCATCAATACACTTAGTGGAGAAAATCAGCAAATACTGGTGAGGTGGAAAGGGCTTCCTTTTAGAGACATCTCATTTTTAGCACAACAGTCATCCTAGAGTCTCTCTGTCTCTTTCTCCCGCTCCTATTACATGGCCTGGAAGGACAGGGAGGTGAGATCTGGAGGGAGAGAAGATGAAAAACAGTTTGCATCTCTTTCCTCGCAAGTTCTTGTCTACCCAGTCTGACATAGATAAGAAGTGTGTATTAGAGCTGTGAGTTCTGCATCTCGAGCAGAGTGTTTCCAGCACACAGGAGATACAAGCATGGTACACAATACTCCCATTGGGAGGAAGTGATGAGCGAAACGTGTTTTGTTATTGCAGTGTGAAAAGGAATCCCCAGGCTGGAGAAGTTGTGGTTTCTAGTGAAATTCAGGGGTGAAATATGAATGAATCAAAAACACATAGTGAGGCAGCTGTTTTGGCAATGGTACTTCAGACTTTCACCAAGCAATTTTAATGAAGGAGGGAGCAAGGAAGTGGGATTATATTAAAAGACCTGGACCCAGACTTTAGATAACAGACATGGTTCTCAAGTCTGGAGTGGATTCTGTAGGTGTTATGGATCAAACTAACTTTTCTCTGCCTCAGGTTTTCCAGTTGTAAAGCGGAGGCAACAAGAACACTAGCATTTGGGGTTTTTTCTAGTATCTTTTGTCTCCTTAGTTGGTTCCCCTTGAGAGAGTAACCACCTTCTGCTAACCATTTCTACTGTGGCCAACAGTGTTGTGACCAGCAGTGCTTGGTCTCAGCTGGATCCAGTAGCTGTTAATCTCATAGACTAGACAACCTTTGATCTAGGATTGCACATGTATCAAGCTATATGTTTGCAGCTTCTTGGGTCCTAAATCAATGGCAGTAGTTCTTACATCACTATTATCCTCCAGTTTATGTATCAAAGTCCCTTTTTCCTGTTGATTACCACATGCTCTCTTCTCCTTTGGAAGCAGCTGCTGTAAAAGGCAGAGATTTACTGGCCTCCAACTCAGACATCAAAGGCAAACCTTTCAGGCACCCAAATATACATCTGATGGGAAATCTGCAGCTTCCCAAGGTACCATTCCCTCCTTTCTTCTGCCTGAGAGTCCAATAAAGAGCTCCTCAGGACGCCACAGCAAAGGTTAAACGGGATTCACCCAAAGCGCTGGAGAAATGGCAGACCTGCTTCTCATGGCAGAAAGCAATTCAGCCCTCTAAGGACGGTGGTATCCTCCCAAAAAACCCTGCCTGGGGACATTTTCCATGGTGATTAACCAGACTTTGCAGGACTATGGAGAAATACTCATTTCTCTCATGAGACACTCAAAGAACTAGTGCAAGAAGCACTATTTTCATACGGATGGGAACACCTGGTATGTTACTGTACTGCCTTCACAGCAGCTGCTATGGATCCTTTAATACACCAAATCCACAGCCAGTTTCCAGTGCAGACATGCCCTTATTGTTACAGGTCAGTCTTCCCTTTTGATGCTTTCACAGGGTATATTAAATGAATCTCACCCCTTTTAAAACTTGGCTACCAGAGCTGGAGGAAAGTGTTCCACACGTGCAGCTACGTTCCCAAAACACACTCTCACCGTCTCAGAAAGTATTTCAGGTCTCCTGTTGTTCCTGAGCAGAATTCAGTCCTCCTCCTGTTGTAGCTTTATGTCATTTTAATAAAAGAAGCTTAGCAGCACTTTTGAAATTCCTCAAATAGGGCTTGGTTAGTTTATAGAGCTTAATACCGTGGTACATCCTGCCTTTGGATGCCACCATGCTGCTGCTGAACCCCACATTTGACTAGGTTTGGCAAGATTTTGGTAAGCATAGGCTAAGGTTCAAGCAAGCATGAGCTAAATCGTCACCTGGGGTGGAAACTGGAACAAAACAAGATAATCGCTGAGTTTCTGGTTTTCAAGTTTTGATTTCATTTGAACCACGAACTCAAAACTGAAGATTGCAAGAACGTTTAGAAGCCATGCTTGCATTTGCAACACAAGCACTGGGTCACGCTCAGCCCAAGTGATGAGTGAATCCTAATAAATTATTTCTGTTTATTCAGACCTCTAGACATTAGAGGTATGCTGGAAATCTGTATGTCTAGTGAGATTTACTGTCTGGCCATTCTGGAAACAGCATGAGAACAATCTCTTTTATTGTATCTGTTTTATCACTCGTGGTCTTACTCAAACCCGGAAATCCAGAATCACCGGGCTGGAATGGCAGACAACATTTTTAAAGCCTGCTAATCTCAAGTTTTTATTGTTTGGCATAAGTGTCTAGGCTCAGTCTTATTTTATTTGAGCTGGTTAAAAAAAAGGAGGGGAGCACGGAAATTGCTTGTGAGCATACCTATATACTGCACAGACCAAAGTTTCAGCATGGTTTGCATGGCTCAGGGGAAGGTTCCAAAACATAAACCCACCTGGTCATACAGTGACTCTGACAGAAGTTGAAACATGCTTACCAGGGGTTTTTAACTGCTTGCCAGCTTCATTAAGTATTGCAGTACATGTGTAAGCAGCAAAAATAGTAAGTGCTGATGAGTTAAAAACATAGACTGATTTAAAATAAAATGATGTCTAGTCCACTCAATCTACACTCTACAAAAACAACATACTGCCAGTAACTGTCTTTAAATAAGCTTTCCAGAAATATTAATGACAAATTGATATACTCAATATAGTGTGGCAAACTGATATACCCAATATAGTGCAGAATAGAATATTTCATATTTTTACTATTCTATAGTTGAGATAACTAAAAGTCACCATTCACCATCAACTTGTACTTATTAACTGGTGATAACCAATTTCTGTTGGGATATTGGATGTTGCAGCTCCTCCCATACTATCTGGGTGCCCTGTGACCCACAAGAATACATTCTCAAGGTATGAAAAATAGAAATTTAAAAAATAAATTTTAGAGTGATCATACAAAAAACTAAGGAAACATACCCTATCTAGGACTGCTATAACCCAGCAATAATGACTAAATAAGAAGCAATTATAACTCTTGAAACAAAATGTGCATTTAAAATTTCTCAAAACAGTACATTTATACATCTGCAGGGGTTGAGTTTCTGCTATGTGTGCTTAGTGACAAGCTAGCACAGTTGCTCTGTAGCAATGCCAGCCCCAGCTGCAAAAGGTAAGAAATTCTACATAATTAACAGGGAGAAAAGCAGCCTAAATAATCTGTCGTGCTGGTTTCAATATATAGCTGTGCTCCATTTGTGCACCATGTAGTCCTCCCTGTGTAAATAGGGAGTCTCTGTAGCCGATGTGCTCTTTTCTCAGTGAGAAAGATGAATTATGTGGCTCAGCCCTGTTGGCAAGAAAACATACAGCCCCCACATGCCAGTAGAAGTATCCTCATCACCACTCATGTAAAATGTAATCCCTGCCTGTCATGACAGTCTCCAAAACATGGAGTATTCTCTGAACCACAGCCAATTTTTTGGTCAGTCACTGCATCAGGAGCAGCAGTCACTGTTCTCTGTGTGTGTGAGATACACATACTTTTAATGCAGTTACTTTAAAATTGAGAGGGGGTCGAAATCAGTGGAAATCCCTAGCGACTTCTTTTGGAGGTTGATACTTGAAACTTTGAGTTTCATTCATAACAATATGGAAAGACTAGCGGTCTTGACGTACCTCTCTTTGGGGAATTTTTCACGGATGAACATTTTCCCTAGTCTTATTTCATAACGTGTGAGTGAAATACAGTACACAATAGATTGATAGGGCTGTTTTAAAGAAGTCTTTGTCAAAAATTCCTCTGTGCTTGACCCGTTTCTTCAGTAGTAAGTCCTACCAGAAATGCAATCTGAATATACAGTGAGTAGGACAAATGTGGCTTGGCATAAGCAGCTGCAGGTCTGCAGACGTGTGCCATGATGGGAGGTGAGTGCTAGCTGAATTGCTGCTCTGCTGAAAAGGCACCTGTTGAAATAAAATACAGTTAAAGAGCAAAAGAGACTATGTTGGAGTGGCAATCCTTAGTAGCAATGTGGAGGTAAGACCACATACGTGTTTGAGCATGTGCATGTGTTTAGCACGTGAAAACAGGGATCATTTTCTTTCCATGCAGGCTGAGGGGGCAGTTGGGTCCCCACCAAGAGCCCAGGGCTTTGGGAGGAGAGGGGCCAGGACAATATGCAGATTTGACAGCATCTGAATTATCCAAATGCTACTGAATAAATGGGTGGGCTAGCATATATTAAAAGCAGTGTTTTGATGCATTGATCAAGTTTCAAATTATTTGAACAGGCAAGCAAGTTTTTTCATGAGGTATTCAGTACCTCATGGCATCTTCAGTGTGGTCATTTTGCCACCTCCTCTTCCGCTCATAGCTGGAAAAATTACAGAGCCTGTGAAAGACCTGTGCATGTGTGGTGTGCTTCCACAGTATACAGCATATGATTTTGTTCTTCTTTGCCTAATAGGTAGAGGGTAGGTTTCTGAGGGTGATTCAGCACTGCTGGAGAGGAGAGGAGAGGAGAGGAGAGGAGAGGCGAGGAGAGGCCTTCTTTTGTAGGGCAGATCATTTCTAATCCTTTTTCTGTCATACATGCTAACAATATCCTCATTGGGATGACCTGTGACTCAAGTCCTCCCTACTTGCATAAATGTAAGTACCATCTACATTCACATGACAGACAGGGTAGAGAAGTATGTTTGAGTGAGGGGAGACAGGAAAAACTGTGGATGTGTAAACACGAGATTTCTCTTCCTGGTTTTATGAAATGTATTATTTGATGCTGGCAATAAAAGCTGCAGGGATGGCCTTTTTGGGGACCCTAGGTGACAGATTTTCAAATATTACTGCCATTTTCCCCTATTCATCCAACTGGCAGAGTTGCCTGCAAAATGCCCACTGGGAAGTCCATCTTCTCTCAAAAGTAGGCGACATGCAAGAGAAGGATTTGCACTGATATTAATTGGACTTATGCTCAAAATTTCTTGATCCTAGCTATCTAAGTTGAAGTGCCCAAAAGGGTAGTCAGGATTCCCAAACTAATGAATGTATAAGTTTTATGTATACATGTGGGCTTGTGAACTGAACTTCCCCTACACCAGGAGGGAAAATTCTCTCAATACTGCTGCATTGTTCTTCAAGGAAAAGAGGCAGAACATAGCCTCAAAACTGTATTATAACTGCTTAAGTAGACAACAAGTCAGATCTTGCAAATAGGAAATAATTACTTGCAAAGTAATTATTGTTTTAGTTTGAATGTCTGTTAGCTAATGCTGACCTTTCAACCAGGAGAGTCTAGTGCTTGCAAGAGGACAAGAGAAATTTTCTGCAGACTTTTTCATTTATAAATCTACTGCATTTTTATAACTTCTTAATATAGTCATGAAGCTGAATTTATTTTGTGCATTAACACTGCTTTTGCATCTCAGCATATCTTATAGTGTGTTTTTCCAAATGAAAAACACAGCATTAAAAAAACTTGGCAATCAATTGGTAAAGGTGACTGAAAGATTTGTTTTCTTTAAGTCAGGTTCATACTGCTTTAATAAGCAGTTTTACTTTTATTATTCTGCTATTTTTATCCTAAATAATAACTAGAAATGTGTTTGTTCCCCTGGTACGGAACACATGTTGGTGAATATGCACACTTGGTGAATATGCATTATCTAATAACTCCACACTGTCACCACCTGCAGACCCACAAATTGATCACAGGTTTTTCCTTTCTTCTTCCTTCACTGTAGAGACCTCTTAAGTGTGATTTTAGTTACTTGGAGGGAAGTTCTCATTTTGCTTTGAATGCAGCGTGCTGCACTTTTCAAAGCTAGATTAAAATTCAGTAAAGAAACTACTGTGAGATATGCAGAACTGGTGCACTGATCCTAGGTAAAGGTCCTTTCCTGGGCAGCCCAAGTGTCCCTGGCAGCAACACTAGTGAGTCTGGCTGGTCCACCTCCAGACAGCATCAAATCTTTTTCTCAGGAACTTCCTGAGCAACTTGAGAGAGGCCAACAAGGATGTTAGAGCTTGAGAGGCATTTTGAGGAGATTTATCAATTGGGCTTGAAGCTCTACATTAGAGGAAAAAACTACAGTTTCACAGAATGATTGGGAATGACAAAGAAATACATTTTTCCTTGAAAAAAAAACCCGTTCTGCAATAAGGGAGGTTCACAGGTAAGTGAAACAATGTAATGGGTCAGGCTTTTGCAAGACTAGGCAGCTTGTAAGATTAATAGGAAAGTTTTTAAGCACAAAGAGATGACACAGTGTCTGATTCATATAGGTAAAGACAGAAGAGACAAACAATTTTCTGTAAAGACTACAAGTACATAATGTTATTATGAACTGCCAGAGGTCTAGTGGCACTTATTAGTCAGCAAGAAGGAGCAGTTCCAAAGCAGGACACAAATCAGCACTGGTTACAGAGTACTAGTGCACATACTGCCATGAATCATACTTTTTCCAGTGGTAAAAAAAAGAAAAGCATATAAGCACTATTTGTGTTTTATATGCATTCAGTTCCTGACTTTATTATTATTATTATTATTCCTTAAAATATCATTAAACAAACATGGTCCTTAATCCATCATAAAAAAACCCCTGTATCTAATCTTAACATGGCTGTTGCCATATGGGCTGTGCAAACATTAAAAAAAGAAAACAGTAATTCTACGATAAGCAAAACAGGAAATTGGAGGTTGCTGATGATGAAACTGATATCCAACTGGTAATCTGAGCACTAAGCCTTTCCTGCACTATAAATTTGATTTTCTGGGACATATTTAATGTTTTTGTTAGATTTCTTGGATAGTATGCACCAGGTATTTTTAGCTAAAAATCATCACCATCATTCTGCTCAGTTCCCTCAAAAAAAGTAGCGTGTTAAAAGCATAATGTGGGAGCAGAAAGCTAAAGCATGCTCATATTATAGTGTCAGCATTTACTTACAAGTGGGCCTGTTGTGCAGACAACATCGAAGTGATAAAAGGGGGAGGGGATTTAAACAGTGCACGCTCTTTACAAAGGCTGCTTAGTAACCAACAGCGCATTGCCTCACTGGAAGCTTTATGTTTGTTCAGGCTACTTCATTAAAAAACAGCAAAGAACCCTTCTGGAGGGTAGCAAGAAGGGAGACTCAGAGAACAGTGGCCAGAGTAAGTGAAATATAATTACAACCCACCGAAGCCTTTCCTCAAAATGGAGACAGAAAAAACTTTAGGTATTTTGTGAACTGCTGTTAATCCTTGGAACTGTGATAACCATGCCTCTGATGCCCAAGAATAGGCCATTTATTTATTATTACAGGTGGTGGTGTAATAAAATGCAGTGGTTTCTGAGAGACAGATCATATCATCAGTCAATGCAACTATGAAGTGCTGCTGGCTTTAGCGAACTCATACACAGTGTCTGGCACAAATCTTCACAGACACTATTGAGTAATGTCCTGACATCTCTGCAGACACTGTTTTAATGATTGCATATTGTTTGCATGGCTTAAAAATGGTGGGTTTAAGGGATGGTTCACAACGACTTCAGTCTAAGTAGAGATTTATATTTTGGAAGTCTTGTTCTCTTGCACCTCTGAGAGCCAGATACAGGACCAAGACAGTGGGCTGGGATTATCCAAATTCACTGCAGTGAAATGAGGCTGGGAATGATACCTGGCACAGGGGATGCATGCTGGGGAAATGTCTCTGGAGGAAAATAAGAGAGCAGTAGGAGGAAGAAGCAGGCTGAGAGGTAATGGCAGTTATGAGAACATTAGCAGCACAATGCAGGAGGTTATATATCCCAAAAGCATTGAGTGAGGTCTGCAGTGGCACCAGCAACAGGAAAAGTTATTTCATAACAGAATTTATGTGTGTATTATATAAGAGAGTGTGTATGTGCATAATTAATATGAATTAGTCAATCTCAAAGAACTGAGATTGACCTGGAGGTGAGCGTTCCCTGGATGTGGAGGTTATTCTCTTGTTCCAATAGGAAATGAACCTGCTAGATGTTAGGGCAGTGAAAAAGCAAAAGTCATGTGCCATAAAGACCATGGGACTCATCACTACCACTCTTAAAAAGAAGTACAAGGTGATGGCAGTCACTGTTCTGAGGAAGGAGGCAATGAAAATAGACACTAGTGGACCAAGCTTCATTTCAAGGAGGTATGCTATGTGCAAAGAGCTCAAATCTGAAACAGTTGTACAGAAGTTGTGAAGACACCAGGCATCTCTGCCTCCCATTTTTCTGACCAATAATGACACTACCAGGAGGCACCCTGAGCATATCAGAGTACTCCCAAAACCCAGGGAATAAGGGATTAGGGGTTCAAGTGTTGCTCTTAGTATGTGCCTCCAGCTCCCCTGCCAGGAGCTATTGCTTGTGTGTGGCTGCATAGATGACATTGCCGGGGGCCGTCCCATCCCATGTGATGATGTTGAGCATGGATGGAGTTAACATCATGAGAAAGGAGAAGAGCACATTTGTACCCCAACTTCTTACTTTAACAAAGAGAGGTCTAAACTGGGACAAAAGAATAAAGGGAACATCTTAAGAGGTATGAATTAATGTAACCAGCAGAGCAGAGGGTGAGAGAGGTAATTATAAAATAAGAAAAGAACTGTACTCAGTAATGGGTCTGCAAACATCTTCTGGGAGAGAAAGGCAAATCAACTGTCCAGAAAACTCAGGAGATGCAGTGTTGTCCATTTTCTTTTTAATCTGTGTATTCTGAGAGAAAAGAAAGGTATTAGAGAGGTAGATTTTCTGTTGCCATTTGAACTGCAGGGGAGGAAGTGGTACACACAGAAGTTAACTTGAGTAAGAATGACTGAAATGACAGCGCTTACAAGCAAGGAGAAGGAAGGGCAACAAAATGAAACCATGAATCCATTCAAGAAAGTGGACTTCAGAGAAGTCATAGACTTTGTAGGACTGATTTCCCAGGAAACTGGTTCAAAGGAGTGGAAAGGATTCTTAAGGAAATGATGTTACAAACCCATTAGCAAGTTGTCTCATCGTGAAAGGAATGAGAAAATGGTGTGATGTAGAAAAGAACAAGATGGCTACATTGTGAGTTCTTTTCATAGGCCTCAAACACAAGGAGAGAGTGTATAGAAGTTAGAAACTAAATCAGATAATTCACAGAAACACGGCATGAGCATATAACAACAAAATCAGAGAGGCCAAGGCATAACATGAATGCAGTTCACATGGGGCACCAAGAATAACTAATGCAGAGGAACACAGTCAGGAAAGGATCGCTTGGCTCACTGTCCTGCAACAGATGTCCACTCTGAAAGAGTACACAGAGCATTGATTCGATGCATCAACCTTAGGCCATTAAACTTTACCCAAAATGGTATAAAAAAACTGTAGATCCTCTCGCCAAAAACTCAGTTATTTCTGTGCCGCAGGAAGAGGGCAGAAGAGGATCAAGCATACTGCGTCTGCCCCAGGACCCTGCCATTGTACAAAATGTCTCCTAACTCCCAGAACATTCTACAAAAATGCTTTATGCTGTTGAAAGCTGAGGAGAGATGGTCCTGGCTGGTTTGATCTCTGGGAGGGAAATTCCCCTTCCAACTCCAAACCTAGCAGTGAGGGTGCGAGTAGTGGATGGTAGGCAGTGAGGGTGCTAATTGCTAGACGAATAGCAAAAGGAAGACCACAGAACAGGATGGGTAAGGTATTGTCAGAGGACATTTGCGGAAGACCATTGATGTACTGGAAGGTACTGGAAAAGGAGAAAACATAGTAGGGACTCTTATGAGGTGCATGCAAAGGTGTTTGGAGTGGTGTGCTTGGGCAGTGGTTGTTGGTGGTCACTAACGGCATGGGAGGCTGCGCTGAGCACGGTTTTGCAGCAGTCTGTTCTGGGATTTGGTACTAGTATTTTCATTACTGGCTTCGATGTTAAATAGGCAATGTGCTAATCACATTTACAGACGACTCCAGTTTGACAAGACCTGTAAAGAGTGAAAGAATGAAGTTGAACTCTACATCATGGGTACAGAACTGAGAAATAGCATTTAAAAATATTCAATTCAGTGAGAATGAAGGTAAAGTGCTATGCAGGGGTGGCATAGGCACTGGACAGGGAACAAGTTCATAGATGGTAGCTCTCTAAGAACAGACCTAGTTGTTATAACAGGTCACTAGATGAGCCATGGGCCACTCTGCTAAGGGTGAATGACATCCAGGGTTTGAACAGGAGCAGAGCCTGAAGGGTAGGGATATCATCCATCACCTCCACCATAGAAGGAGTCAGAAGGAATTCAGAAAACAGAAATGTCAATAACCAGAGATATAGAAAGCAGGGTCTATGCAGGAAAATTTCAATGAACAAGGGGAAAAAATGGAAATAACATCCAGGAAAAAAAACTAGAAATAAACATAATAAGCTGTTAAATATTTCAGAGCTTCAATATTCTTTATAAAAGGTCTGTTAACATCAATAGGAATTGTTTTTTTTTATTTCCAATTACTTTTTTTTTTTTTTTTTACTTCTAACAGGTAAATTAGACCTATCTGACCGAGAGAGCTTCAAAAAAATTGAGAGGAAGATTCTGATTCATCTCTTTTGAAAGTTCCTCAGAAGAGAATGAAATGTTTTTTGAAAAAAAGTGCCTTTCACAAGAACCTACAAAGCTGTGAAAGAAAACAAGATCTTTTTCATATCTGTGCAGCTACAGTGAAGTCACCAGAATCCATTTGCATCAAAACTGAATCTAACCAGCGTGTCTCAAATGACATCTGTGTCGGGCCTTGAGATTACGTCCACAGAGGGATGCAGATGCTCTTGTCTCCCCGGCCTCGTGGCTCAGGCCCAGCCCTGGTAACACGCCTGACTCGCCTGTGTGCCGTCTGGGACTCGCTGTAGCCCACATGCTGAGCCGGGGATCCGCACAAATCAGCTAGTGAAGAATGCCTTAAAGAGCGACATGTCATGCATTTTGCTTCTTTTGGAGCTTAGGCTCTTAACCCAGGCTGTTGTTCCTTTCAACAGTGTAGCAAGAGGTCACTCTTCTCTTTTATCATACAGGCTAAAAAAGAGCAAGAGGTTGTGGTCATCACAATAACCTTTTGTCCTCTAATTCAGCGGCTAAAGCACTTCTCAGGACACAGGTTGTTCAAGGCTCTGGCAAGACAGTACCCTGGTGACAGAGCTACTGGTGAGTCTGGGCACTCCTCTGTTTGTCGGGTCACACACACACAAAAAGCCTTCAGGACTCTTTGTGTTAAGAAGAACCATGATGATCTAATCAGGTGCATGGGCTCCTCACGTGGGAAGATAGGGACAAGGACTTAGCCCAGCTCTTAGGCTTGCTTATACATTATACATGACGTCTGCACTGGATAAAATTACTCAGTAGCTCCTAGGAAAGGCCTGAACTCAACCTGCACACCTCTGTGAGGATTGCAGCCATTCTGGCCATTTGCAGAAGAAGGGATTTAGGGGTCTTGAAGGCTTTATGCACCTAAAAACTTATGTGGGGAGGAACTTTTTTATTATCCAGTCTCTACATGTTCGTCGACTGGGTCCTCACCTTTGGATGACATGGATGACTCCATTCAGTGCAAGATCTTCAATAGAAAAAAGGAGTAAACAGTCTTCATGACATGTTCTGCTTCACAAAGCAAATCTTCAGTGTTATCCATGCATAGACTGTAAGACAATCCTTTCAGTCAAAGAGTAATTAAAAAAATACAGGTGTGTATGAAGTTATTCCTAACTGTTGATATTTTTGCACCATGAATGCCTGACCAAAGTCTCAAAAAATAAAGAAAAAGTAAAAGTTTATCAATGGGTTTTGGTGACATCCATCCTTTTGCCACCTGCCCAATATACTGAAGTGGCATTCATGACTCTCCTAGAGGTTTTGTTTTCAAGGCTTAGTCCCGTAAATGCTGTTTTATGTCATGAGGCACTGAGGCCGTCAGAGAGGTAAATAAATGTCATGTCTATTAGTGAGTGCCAACAGCAACTTGATTGCAACAAAGCCTCAGTTGTTGAATGTTTTTATGAATACCAACATTATTCATTTTGCTCTTGGAATACTGGAATCTCTTCTGTTTTGTTTATGCACATGCACACACACTATATATAATATATATAGAAAGCATGAAGAGAAGAAATCTGGAATATTTCCCATCTGCAGTGTGATGGAGTTCAATTTACTCAATGGTTGCATGACCTGCTTGCTTGTGAAGTCCTAGCACTCCTCATTTCTGAGGCAGGATGCCTCTGAGAAGTTATCAAGAGATGAATTAATGGAGTATTTTCATATAGTATCATTTTAAACCCATAGATGTGGGCAATTATAAAAGAGAATCTAGAGTAGAATTGGAAGCATATTCAGATTTTTTGTTCCTTTTTTCATTTTTCTTCCCTTTAGTTGTTCTGCTTTACAGGAAGTTTTCTTCATTATAAAGTGTTTTCTTCATCAGTGTTCCACACTGGGTGAGACAGCTCTGAGTCTTCATCTAAATGTATGTTTCTTACATTATGAACTGGAAACTCAGGTGTTAGAACACCATAAGCCACCTTCAAGGAGTTTATCATCAAAGACACAAAATATTTGAGAGCATTTTGCTGCCCTTTCTGTGTTTGCAGCCTCTGACTTTCATATTTTGATGAGAGTTTCATCTCATGTTCAGAGCAATACCTCCTACTGAAATCAATGAGTGCTTTCATTGTGAGTACAGCAGGCCCACAGAGGGCTTATCTAATAATGCGAGTTACTTTTTGGCTGGTTTCATGGTTCACATTTCCATATGTTCATATTTACAGGGAAGACTTGCTAATGTGATTTTATGTGACCTACCCAGCTTTTTCCTATGTCTCAATGGAGATCCCCTACAGCCCTTTGCTGTCCCCAGCTTTATTGCAGTTACTTTGGATTCTATTGGATTGCCTCCATTAGAAAAGTCACGTCTGACTTTGTGTTCAAAGACTCATATTTGTTTATTAAAATGTTGCACTCAGGTCAATATTCTGTAAGCATGGCAACTCAGCCAGGATTTTCCTGCAACCTATTGGCATTATGTTCAATAGCATGATCCTGACAACAGATTTATTGCAACATTTAACACTATGTCAGGTAACATCCCTCCTCAGGTCAAATTCAGATCCATTTTAGTGTAACCAAATCATGCAGTCAAAAGGGCAAAATTTGCCCTTAGACAAGTATATTTCACCCTGTTGGCCCCTTGTGCCTTTTTCTTGAGGCTCAGCAGAGTTTGCACAGACACTTGCTTTCCCATGCACCTGGTTTACTACCTGTATTTGCTGTTCCATTCAACCATGTATAGACATGTCCGACTGCTCCCAACATTGCAGGGTTTCTATACGTTGTAGGAGGAAGTCATGGACGCTTCTTCAGTTGTATGACAACCAAACACACAACCCCATGACTAATATTTGGCTCTGTTTGTTTAAGATGAATGGCATCTTTAAAAGTTCCATCATGTACAGTAATCATTATAATCATGTGGACAGCCCCTTCCTTAGCTTCTTTAGTCATGACTTTTGCCCTTTTTTCTTGATTGATAAGTGACAGCTTTGCATTCTGGACCTTGAAATATATATTTACAGTAGTCTAAGAAATTTGTCCTTAATCAAAGGAGGCTTGACTTGCCAGCACATCTTTAGAATATTATTGAGTAACTCATTAAAATGTTAATAGCTTCTGTCAGGATTTATTGATCCTGATGTCAGCTTTTCTCAGAATAAGAAATAAAGCTGATTTTTATCTTATCTTCAGACCGTGCTGAGTGATCAGTACTTAAATAGAATAATGAGAAGTGCTTGAGTAGAATAATCAGCATCTAGCACATGTATCAGTTCTAAATACAGACAGAGCCCTCCAGATATATGAACGTATTTCATATGGTGTGTGAAATTATAGGTAATATAAGGAAAATGAAGAAGACACTTTATCTGGATTATTTTGACAATATTTTTTTTCTGCTGAAGAAAATAGAGTACAATCACACCAAATATTTTCTCTCGGATGAAAATAGATTTTTTGAAAAAGCTTAGTAAAATAAAAGTATGAGTCTCCTTGTTGTTCATTACATCCTAAGTTACACAAGTTAGATAATGACCAAATTCTGTTCCACTGAATTTCTAGAAGACAAACATTTGATATAGAATATTTTCTGCTATTGTCGCATTGTTTTGATTATAAGTGGAACTGAACAAAAGACTGACAGACCGAGTGAAGGAGAGGGAGGGAAAGGCATTTGTTTTTCAAAGGCAGTTGTTAATCTCAGAATCTTTCCCACCATGAGCAGTGTTGTCCAACAAGAGTAAAACAGCAAATCCCATGCTGACCCTAGCAGAGGCAGGATTGTCAAGTGTCAAGACGAATGAAAGAAATAAGAGAGAAGAATCTATCTTTTATATCTTGCTTTAAAACTATTAAGTCAACCTTCATCAGGACACTTCTTTTGAGTATTTTACAGCATGTTCAGGACTTTTAACAGATGGGTACGATGTTGTGATACTTTGCAGCTTCAAAAGGACTCTGAAGACAGTATATAGAAATCTGTCCCTTAAAGATTTTTTTAAGTAGCAGCCTACAAGGCAATTCCCTCTGAACCTGGCATGTAAGAGCCACTGTGTCCCGCGTAAATATGCTGTCACCTTGTACATGGAAGGTGATAGGCATTTACTGGCAAAAGGACTGGGGCGTTGCAACTGGGCTAAAAAATTATCTGGCTGCATTTAAGCTGCAGTGTGGTCAGCCTGTGAAAAAGCTACATAATGTAACTGGCTGCAACAAAAAAGACTCAGCCTTCTGATACAAGAGATTCTTTTCAATCCTGTGCTCAAATAATTTAGAATTAAAAAAAAAAAAAAAAAGATGGTGGGTTATTTAGTAGTTTGTTTATAAGATAAGGGCAAGAGAAACTGCCATGAGGGTGATGAATGCCGTAAAACTAAAATAAATAAATAAATAAATAAATAAATAAATAAATTAGGGCATCCTGAGAGAAGCTTCTTTCTAAATCAGGATGCTTTTTCTAGATATTAAGTAGAGTCTGCTTTCAAGGAGAATTTATAGGAGTTATAGTTATGAGTGATATTGTTATGGACTTGTTCAACTTACCTTTTCATCAGATTAGTTAACATAATAGGACTATGAAATCTGGCAAAACGACCAGATGTCACCAGATGCTTAGTGAATTTTAA
Organism: Limosa lapponica baueri; assembly: GCA_002844005.1. Classification (NCBI taxonomy): domain Eukaryota; kingdom Metazoa; phylum Chordata; class Aves; order Charadriiformes; family Scolopacidae; genus Limosa; species Limosa lapponica. The sequence continues at coordinate 22,819 of KZ508752.1, read as the reverse complement.
TCTGACATTTACAATATTTGAGAATATAGTGTGAAAAAAACGCTAACTGATGCCTAGTTTATGTGACTTGAGGTACTGATTTTCATTAACACTTTTCTTCTGACAGTTGCCAATAAATACTGGAATTACTTGCATTCCTTTAAAAAGATGAAGGCAACAGCTGTGAGGATGCAGACAAGAAACATTATTTGGTATATGGTAAACAGCATACATTTCTGAAACCTGACTGAATTGGAGTATATTAATTGTTCGTGCATAAACCACAATTTTAATAACAGTTGTCCAGAGTGACACTTATACAGAAAGGTGTCCAATATGAGAACACTTAAACTTTTGGGTAATTTTACTTTTATGTGTAATCCTGTTCAATATGCAATATACAGTTGCTCACGTATGTAAGTGCCTTTAGGATCAAGGTCAGAGTTTATAGAGTGATTTGAGATTCCTCAGGATAAAAATGCCATCTAAATGTAAAGATACTGTTTGTTAAGCATTAGTGTTTTACAGACAGTAAATTTAATGGGCCTGATTTTCATTTACCTTTACAGTCAGATGAGGGATCTATTTTGGAAAAGTCACCACTGTGGGGGAAGAAAAACAATAGCCAGGAAATTGCTAATGTTAATGTGATGTAAAGTCAAGCAACCATTTCAAATCTCGTTTAAACTTTGATTCAGGAAGGGACTGAAACCTGCGCTTAATTTTAATCATGTCAGCAGTCCCAGCAGTCAGTAAGACCACTTAAAATTAGGAATATTCTGCCTGCACGGAGGCCTCAGTCAACAGAGTACAAAATACATTACCATTTCTCATCCGAATTGCCTGTGCCCAGTTCTTAATGGATGGATGGACTTCTCCCAAAACACAATGACAGAATAGATATTTAATGGAGCAGAAAAACTCTGCTGAAGTGAGTGAAATGAGATGGCAAGATTTCAGAGGGGAGAGAGTCTCATCTTTTCAGAGGCATATATTTTACAGGGACTAAGGCAGAAGCCCAGGCAAAATCCCTGATGTAGTTGCTCTGAAGAATCAAGCATCTCACTCTTTGATGGCTCATACTGGCTACCCACACTCCTAACTGTCTAGGATAAACACCTAAAGTAAGCGGGCATCAAAGTTTTCCATAGAGGTTTATCTGTCTTCTGCCGCCCCCCAGGGCAATGTGTTGTGTCATATCATCCATCTGTGCCAGCAATAAATAATTGCATCAAAGAATTCAGCACAACTGTGCAAAGCCAAAGGCTGCTTCAGAACTAACATCCTTTCAATGGCACTATTCAAATTATCTGTATTATTCTTCATTTTGAGAATTAATCTTTCAAGGCAGCTACTTTGAATGTTTCCTTAAAACAATATCCCCTTGTGTATTGAATTTAAAAATAAAGTGTACATTCTCGCTTTTTATAGCGCATATTTATAAATAAGACATGGTCACAGTCCATATTTTGCACTTTTGTTTTTAAATGCTGTGTGATCTAGAATTTGTTGAGGAGTTTGGGATTTTTTTCAAGAACACAAAGATCAGAAAGAAACATTTATGCAGTTTCTAAAGTAATGATGTGCAACTTAACGTTCTGCATAACCATTCATATGTGCATTTATATACGTATGCATGTGTAGAGATATTTTTTTATATCATGAGTGTGTGTTTGTCATTGTATCTTTAAATAGGTTGCTTGCAACAGAAAGGATTTACACAACTCTTCAGGCATCTGCATTCTTTTGAAGAAACCATTAAAATAAATTTGTTTCTGACACTCAGGGACTTAAAGAACTGTTAGTGTGCCTGGAGGTCTTTTTTTAACATTTTTTGGCTTAAAATTGGCAAGATGTATTTATTTAGCTTATATATATTCTCTCCCAATAGGCAACTAGTTATTGTATGTGATTACGGCTAAAAAAGGGGAACTGGAAACCAAGTGCTTTTTGAACTTTGTAAGCATCTTCCTGCATGATCTGGGACAGTTTCATAGGTTTTAAGATAAGAAGGGATCATTACAATTTTTTCTTCTCTTTCTTGGAGATCTCCCTGAATCTCCAGCGGGATCCAGGATGCCACTTATGTGACTTGTATGTGTTTAGCCTCATGAAAGTGGTATAAAATGTAAAGAGCTAGAAATAAGACTTGGGGCTTTTGAATCAACATGCCACTCAAGTTAATTTTAAAAGCATCAAGTTACGAGAAATTTATCATATTCCTTAGTGAAAATTGTCGTATTCCTAGGTTGAACTCTACATCATGCAGTTGAATACCACAAGCCTTTGGTACAACAGACAAGGAACCTCCCTGGGATTATACTTTCTCACAGCACATTTCCAGCAGAGAAATGGGGAAACTAAGGCACTCAGGTTCAGTTAATATTCCTGGCTTGGTTGTGCTGCATGTTTGTGATCCCAGCCTGATACCTTTCAAAATTACTTTCAAAATCACAGGTAAAACCACCTGTAGTTATTCAACTGAAATTTAATGGGGTACAAAACATATCAGGCATGAATGCAGGATGACTTTAGACTGTGTTATTCTCCACTGTTCCAAGGCTTCCATATAAAAGGTTCACTCTCTTAATTCATAGTTTACGATAGCTTTTAAAAGATCTCATTAGGAGCAGTTATGATGTTTCTTCAGGATGTTATTGATGTAGGAGGTCGGTCCCATGTCCTTACCAGCACTGCAGAAGTTCCTACCCCTGCCAGATTCCAAGGTCAGGAAGGCCCATGGAAACAGACTAAAAAGCTCTACAATTTAAATTCTACACAAATCACACAGAATCACAGAATGATATGGGGTTGGAAGGGACCTCCGGAGATCATCGAGTCCAACCCCGAATCTCAAAATCTCAACCCCCAAATCTCTACCTTCATTTAGTAATACATTTATCTTGATCCTTATGAGGATGTGTATGCAAATCTTACAAATGTAAGGCTTAAGCAACAACGTGTGGCTTAAGCAACAACACAGTAAAATGCTGCTGATAAGTATTCAGCTGACCATGACACAGCCCATGTGGCTTGGTAATCATTCACTTCTTGAACTCAACTCTTGAACCCAACAAATAATTTTAAAAGAGTTCTTAAAAATATTTTACCAGAAAAGACCGCGAGCATTAAAATTTCATGGAACATAAGTAGAGATGTGTAAATATTCTCCAATAAAAATATTGCAAGGATATTTTTTATTCCATGTCCTTTAGCTAAAATTTGCTTTGAAAGATTCCACCTTCCATCTAATCCAAAAGGTTGGATTTTAAGTGATTTCACAACAATAACAACATGTCTGAAGGGGCACCAGGAAAGAGACCTTCTTGGGGAGAACACCTTGATAAAAGAAGGCACTTCTCTTTAGAGGGGGACATTTCCTAGGGTATCTGTGGGGTGAACATTTACACTGTAAAAATTGCTGGAAAAACCTATGAAGCTCAACTGGATCTGCTCTAGCAAAGATGCTATTGCTGACTTGAATAGAGGGCAGAGTGTCAGACATTTTGTGTCCCTGAAAACACTTGAGAGTTTGTGCCCATGACCTCGAGGAGCATCTCAGATGAAACCACCGAGGTGGACCATTATTGATTCATTCATAACAGGATGCCCCGTCCCTGGAAACATTCAAGGTCAGGCTGGACAGGGTTCTGAGCAACCTGATCTAGTTGAAGATGTCCCTGCACATTGCAGGGGAGTTGGACTAGATGACATTTAAAAGTCCCTTCCAACCCAAGCAATGATTCTATGATGTGTCACTAATAGCAGCACTGCATGATCCATCCAAGCCACTCATTTATACACAAGTAATCTAACCATTTCCAAGAGCAAGCAGTAATGTCTAAACATATTTCTCTTTCTCTTCTGGTTGCATAGATGAGGTAGGGTATAAAAACATGCTTCATTGGATGCTTACAGCAGCCAAGCAGACAAAACCAATGCTAGGAAAAGCTGATTGGTTTATTTTATCCTCTATCCCATAAAAAGTAGTAATTGACATTTTAATGCATGACATGTTGCATTCCTTCATAACGCTACAGTAATTGAATACACATGAAACTGTAGTGCACTGGGTGACCCCGGAGTGTGCCACACACCTGGAAGCAGTGAAGTTCAATTAATGTGTCATTGCTACTAATAACAGCTACTAGTGAGAACCTCCAGCCAGTTGCTACACCAGAGGAAGCAGTAATCCTTGTATTTAGACAGATAGTATACAGTAAACACCAAGGATCCATTGTTTACATGCAGAGCTGGTTTGGATCAACAGTTAAAACCTTGTTCTCTTAGTAACTTGCTTTTTCACTAAATTACACAATTTAATTTATCCCTGCACTGCATTTGTCTAGCTTTGTGTGCAAAAATTTGCAGATACTAAAATAAAATCAGCTGAGAGCCATTAGTAGACTAAATCAAATAGTACTGAGACAAAGGTTCATGCAATAAAAAGAGGACATAAATCAGACGCTTGTGCAGAAAAAAAAGCTATGGTAAAACAGCCTTAAGGATTTGATTTAATCTGTCAAATCCCAGGAAATTTAGAGTTTAGAGTTGAAACTCCTTCCTTAACTTGCCTTATTGTTAAAATCAAGTTATCAAAAGCCCTACATTAAGCATATGCATATACAGTTGTGCATACACAAACAGCCTGAATAGTTTCTTCATTTAGTTTACAAAAATAGAGGACGTCAAAACTGATAGTGTATATCTGCAGTGGACCAGAACAGAGGTAGGCAGGATTGAAGTTCTCATTTTTAGTATTTCAGCATCACGTCTGATTTCACTAAACAGTAAACATCAGGCTCTTGAGACAAGTTATGTGTCCTAGGTGCTGAACCTAAGAAATTATTAATCCATTTAACCAAAAGCTCATAGAGAAGCAAAGATCATTTCAGCATGGCCTAGTTCCACAACATCTCTGTCCTTGCTAGGATTAAGGAGCAGGATATCAAGTTACAAACATTACATCATTTGAAAAAGCCTCCACTGACTGAAAGCCATGTTAATACTGAAGACCATGATGTTGATTCATGAGGAGTTTAGCCTCTTCACAGGAGCCCTGTTTGCAGTATCAGACCTCTGCATTTTTACTCGTGTTGGGACAAATCTCAGAGGAGTTGTAGTTTCTGGTTGAGTAATCCCCCGAGATAAAACATCTTATTGAAAATGGGTTTGAACTTCTGCAGAGCTTCACTCCTCTTCTAGCAGCTATCATCACCACATCTATTTTATTTCTCCAATCATGCTGTTCTCTCATCTTAGATTTGCTTAAGATTTATCTGTCAGCTTTATCTCCCCCTAAATTCATTTCAGCTCTCTAGCTGATTCTCTCAGGCATTCAAGATAAATAATATTCTCTGTGTTCTTCATGTTCCTATTTCCCCTTACTTTGCTTTTATATGTCTTGGTTGAAAGTCTGTCCTACTGACCTGCCAGAAATCCCATATGTTTATGGAATTAGAGTACAAACTTCCTCAGCAATGGGTCTCTAACAGTCACTAAAGCACTGGGTAGGCAGTTGGGAGAATATTTATCTTGTATTAATTGCACAAATATTCAGCTCAGTCTAAGATCCTCTCTGGTTTTTTGAACTATCTAGTCCACGCTGCATGTGTTCAGAGGGTTAGAGACATCAGCGTAATCAATCCCACTGTGAGTATTTGCACTGTCCAATACTTGCAATCTATTCAGGGTAAACAGTTGTCTGCCAATCCCCACTGCAGGAAGGTTTCCCAAGATATGCTAATAGCGTGTCTCCAGTGCTGGAGAAATCCTGAAGTACAGAAAGCTTGGGGAAAAAAAAAATTAATACAGAAAAGACTCTGAGTTCAAAAGGGAGAAAAGAGGAGAAAAGCACATTCAGAGTTTGACTTCTATATTGAATAGCAGGAGGTGAAGAGATAAAAGAATTTCTGAAACCATTCAAGTGATAAAGACAATGTTTGAAGACAATAGTATATACCAGTTTCTGTTGATGGAGGGAATCTGCTGTTTTCTTCTCTCAGAAAAGAAATACTTTGCATTTCTGGAAATCCAAGAAAATTCTACACAGGTTTGAGGGGAAGGAGAGGGTGTCTTTTCTTTCCATTGCAGTATGGCAGCCACCATTTGACAGACTTAAGCCCAAGAATCTTATTTGGCTGAGGTTCATTCTATGGAGATGGCTATATGAGAACAGATGATTTCAGGAATGTTTGGAAACTCCTATAAGTAGCACCAGAAAACAACAGAATAATTTCATATATTGCTCCATAGCAATGTGAAAACAGATATATTAAAAAAATTATTTTGGAGATACAAAATCATGTGTTGCAACTTCTTGGAAATAATCCAAATCCTAGCATCATTTCCAAATTCAGTGTTAGCTACCTAAACTGCTGTGAGATTGGATTTTTTCCAAAGAGAATGCATAAAAAGGCTGAGCAGTGAAACACGTAAAGTAGCCATGAGAGAGATGCTAAGGGAGCAGGTTGGTTCTTACAGCCTTCTTCTTACCTCAGGCTTAGACATCTTCCTCATCATGAGGTCCCCTGATTTGGATTTTCTTCTAAACTTTTCTTTTTCCTTTTTTTTTTGGGTGGGGAAGGAGGGACAAGGGACTATTTGAGTTTGGTTTTTAAGAGGAAAAAGCAAAAGAAAACACTGTTTAGGCTATAAGACTGGGAGCAGAACACCAGTTTTCCTCATCTTCCTGCCATACTGCACAGTGGTCCTGCATTCATGAAACAAGAGGAAAATTCAATTGCCTTTGAGGAAGTCCAAATTTCTGTCTCCATCTTTTCAACAACAGGAGGATATAAATGGGGCTGAGACTCACAGTTGCTCCTGATAACACCAGGCTGCTCAGCCTAGAAAAAATAAAGGAAAGGGGAAAGTAAAGAATATGACTCTAGTCTGCTTGGCAGGGCAGTTGGCTGGGCAGAGGGAGTCCTGCATCTCGTCCTATTCCAAAGACTTTTAATGCATTTGTGTGCAATGTCAGTTCCCAAATAACATACATTTAAAACAAACAAACAAAAAAGCCTTTTGAAAATACATCAAAGGTTTTTCCCTTCCCCAGTAGATCTTGGTTCTTCTATGCACAATGAAGTCAGTTCAGTAGGAGAGTAGCCTGAACACACACTTGAGTGGACAATGGTCTGATACCTTGAACATACTTTTCATAGACAAGAGGCCTGTGGTTGAATCCCTTTGAGGGAATTGAAAGTGGATCTTCACTCTCATATCTGACTGATCTATCTTGTGTATAAAATGAGGACATCTTCTCCTGTTGAAAATGGAGAGGAAGAAGGTTTCAGAACATTTTCACTGTGTGTTCACCAACTGTATTGGGCACAGATTGAAGGAGAGAAGCAGAGAAATACTTGCTTCCTACGTCTGCATTAGGTACCATGCTAGCTCTATGCTGTTGAGGCTGAGGTGCAACTGGGGGTGTGTTTGGGGAGCTGAAATGATAAAAATTGGGCTTTAGATATATCCATAATTAGCCAGCAACTGAGTGGAAGTGTTCAGCATTCCCATTTTAGACTTCAGCATCTGCATTCTTCCTGAGTCCCTTTCTGGATCTGGCCTTGAGCTCCGAAACTGAGAGCACATTCAAATGGCATCCAGTGACTGAAGTGTCTAATTCTTTGGTATTGGTGGGTCTTGGGGATCAAATTTCAGGATCAGTGTCTAAAGGTCAAACAGATCATTTTAGAGGGCAGTATCTTCTGAGTATCTTTCTGATGTTAACAGAGACTGAACTTAGGTCATCTTTGTTCAGTTAAGATCGAACATATCCCAAGTTCCCGTAATAAAAGCATGGAAACCTTGGTGATATGAATCCTGACAAATGCTAAGTTATAGCCAAAGCTGGAAACAATAATAAGAAATAGCAGTAAGTTTCTATACTAAGAGTAACTACACTTTCAGAAACATGTGCTGACTGCCTAGCAGTTCAGCTACAAAACCTTCTGGCGTGAGTTTGTTGAGGGGTGAGTTATTGACACAAGCAAATGCTTTGTGTGCCCATGCAGGATGTTTTTTAAATGTTTCAGCATCAACTGTAATTGCATTGTGGCGATTACTGTCCAAATGACATAACTTTTCAATCTCACTGCTACTGGGGAAGCTCATGGTGACCAGAAGAAAGCAGCTGTCTGTTTTTATATTGGGAAGACATGAGCAGAGGCAAGGAACACCTCTTGCATTCTGCCTTCGGTGAAGGCAGCTCACATGGGCTCCTTACACATTTGCAAAGCCTTGACTCTACAAGGATGAGGTTGGGAGGCTTGTAACCCAGTTCAAACAAGACACCATGGTATGAGGCTGTTCTCTGCTCTGTCTTTTGAACTGAAAAGGATGACGTCCATTGAAATCACACCACCATTTCCCCAAGAGCTGAGCTTGTGAATCCTCGCTTTTCCCATCCCCATGCCAAAACTTCCCAAACAGCTCTACCGCACTAGAGAGGAGACAGACCCCTTCTTCCCACTCTTGTTAGTGCCTGGTGTTTTGCTGAGGCTGCACTGTTATAAGTGTCTGAGTCTTAATTGTATTTAAGCTAATGGCTTGGAGATTTGACTGATACGCTTTCATTTGCAGGGCCAAGGTCTTAAGTCTGCAAAAGCAACCTTTTACTAGAACCTCTGCTTTCCCTCTCCATCCCCTCTCCCTTGCAATAACTACAGTCCCAGTCCCATGTGAATAGCTTATTCGTAACTTAAATTTCTCTACCCATGCATGGTAAAATACCTATTTAGAAATGAGCCATTATGTGTGTTACAAAGCGTTCCATGGACAAATGCAAAAATATTGAATCAGGATGTTACAACAAATGAAAAGTACAGTAATTAACAAGAGCATATACATTTTCTTATGAATGTGCTTAGAACATTCATAAACATCAGATAATTATGCATAAATAGCGCTTTCCATTCATCATTTCTAAATCATGTTTAAAGTATTTATAAACTTTACCATAAAGTATTACCAAAGTTCTTCTGACAGCCATTATATAAAATATTGAATGCCAAGCAGCATAAAATACCACCAAAAAACAGAGAGATGTTTTTGCATCAGAATTCCTCTATTCCTCACAGATCCATTACTCATCTCCACTAGATTAGTCACACTATTCATATAAGCTGAAGGCCACTGAGAAAACTAGTTCAAGTCACTGAACATAACTTTAAAAAAAAGTAAATAAAAATACTTACATTGACTTTCATAATGTTCAAAGGATTTCAGACAAACAGAGCAAAAACGCTCCACTGTGTGCTTTTCATACTAGGCTTTTCCTGTTTCTTCAGCCTAGACGCTTCCTCTCTATGATTGATACATTCCCTCTCTTGTTCCCAAGAACAGATTTCACCTTTTAAACTATCTACTATAGTTAAAAGAAATATGGTTTGCAGCTTATATTAGCAGAAGCAAATGTTTGGTCATGAAAGTTTGAGCATCATAATTAACATCGTTTATCTGAGTTTTATGAAAATACTTTCAGAAAATTCATCAACTTCCAGTTCCAGTTGAGGGGGAAAAAAAAAAAAAAGTTGGTCTTAACAAAATAACTTTATTCTCCTTAGAAAACTGAAATTGAAAACCTGACCCAAACATGAGCATTCAGTGTTTTTAACTTAGACATATTTTTTGCAAATGTCATCCATTTGGATCAGTCCATCAACTCTGACAGCTCCTGCAGTGTTGCATGCCTATATTATCACTGCACATTATGTGCAGGCACTGTACGTTATGTACACTGTGTACCCTTTTCTACATCATGTACTGGAAAAAAAAAATTACTAGTTCTAAGGAAAAAAAATCCTCTAATTTCATTTTTAAACAGCAGGTATTTTTCTGGGTAGTTAGCTCAAGCCGCTTTTGAGAAAATCTAAAAATACTGTCTGTGTAACGAGAAAGAGCGTTGAGTTTTCCTTCCCTCCACTCTGATTAGAAATGGGATCCATGCCCCAGCTGGAGATTTCCAGTTCATGCCCAGTAGAAATAATTTTCTGTCCAATTGCCAAACATCATCCCATGTGGCCAGCAAAGGTTGGACAATAGCAGTAACACAGCTTCAAGTAAAGAGCTGAAAACGATCCCCTGCAACCGGAGGCCTCGATTCTGCATAGTTTAATAATTCTAGCACCACGATTTAACTTCCTTTTTTTCCTTTCAAGTATTCAGTGCAAATTAATCGTATTGTCGATGCTTACGTTTCCTACCTTACTTATTTGTAAGGACATGTTCAAGTGGCATACTAGAAGGTTGATCCTGCGGTCTATACTTAACTAGTAATCCTCATGCACACTAGTAACCCCATTGAATATCAATATAAGATTGTTGTGCCAGGGAAAGTTAAACAAATCCTGAGGAATCTGTTTTATTAGCATTTATAGGATTTGTGTATGTGAGCGTGTGTGTGTATACATCCACACTTGGGAACAGTAGTTACAGGAAAAAAAAATACAAGGGATTCCTCCGGGGACGATAAGCGCTGCTAGTTCTTGAGCTCATACCAATGCTGATGTTGCAGCCTGTAAATGTTAAAATATCTGATGATATTTTCTTTCCTGAGGAACTCGGTGGTATTTCTCACAGTTAATATGTTAGCTAAGCACATCAGACAAAAGTTAAGCCCCGCACTGCGCTTGGCCCCGCAGCCCTGTTTTCCCCAGCCTCGACCAGTTCAGCATCGCCTGTATTACATGAGTGTGCCAGACCCAGAAACACGGGAAAAGCTACACGAACGTGAAAACGAACACCAAAGCCACAGCCCAGCGAAGGTGCCTGTCCTCAAGAGTTGACCGGGTGGCACTGGCACCGCTTCCACGGACACGGGTGGACGACGGAACTGGGCCCTTCTTCCCAGCCACCGTCCCCACCAAAACACGCCAAACTTCTGCAAACCGCTGTCGAAGCGTCCCTGGGAGCCCCTCCGGTTCCCGGCCGGGGTCGCCGCGGCCGCCACCCGGTTCCTGCCGCCCGGCAGAGCCGGGAGGGGAGCGGTGGCTGGGCCGCCCACCCCACCGCCCACCGGAGAGGAGGCTCTCTTGTGCCGGGGACCCACTCCGCCTGAGAGACGCTATTTGCCCCTTCAGGATTACCAAAAAAAAAAAAAATAAAGCCGTTAAAACCCTCGTCTTGAGCTTCCCCTTCGTCAGCGCC
>KZ508751.1:0-14372 GCA_002844005.1 Limosa lapponica baueri | reverse complement strand
GGAGGGACACCTGAGCAGAGGCAAATGATAAACAAGAAGCACACTCAGGCAGGAGGAGCAGTAGAGAAAGACAGATGCTGAAGGAAAGGAGGAGAAACAGGACAGATGCCAGGGTGCTTGAGCAGGGGCAGGAATGAAGAGCTGCCTGAACAGGACTGCAGAGAAGACGTAGGAGAAGGTATAACCCCCAAAGGGAGAGTGACCAATGGAGGAAACTGTACCAGAACAGTGGAGTAAGAGTCAAGGAGCAGAAGAAAAGGAACCATTGTTAATTGGCAATCAATTAAATTGATTTGAATTCCCTGACTGTTTTGTTGCCCATGACAGCATGCCCTTCCTTCTTCCTTACCATCCAGAACTGTTGTTTTCATCATCTTAGAGGATACACCTCTGCCCTGTCTCTGTTTCTGGGTTTCAGATCATGAACTTGTTGAAACTTTCTCTGAACCTTCGTTATGTTGTCCCCTTTCAGCCTTCCCTTCATCCCCTGAAGAATCCCAGCCTATTTAGTCTGTCCTTACAAGGCAGCTATTCTTTCACTTGATATTTTCAGTTGTCCTTCGTGGGCCTTTTCTAAATTGATTACACCCGTTTCAGAGGCGTCCATCCTTTCTGAGGTGACCAGACCTGCATTCAGCACTCAGGATGTGAATACAGCAAGATTTTATACAGTCACGAAAATTAAGCATTTTGTCTTGTTTTTCATACCCTTCCTGAATGACATCTGATGATCTGTTGGCTTTCTTGGCTGTCACTGCCTGCTTGAGTCACTGATTTCGGAGAACAGCCAGTGATGATTCCAGTGTCCTTTTCTTAAGCTGTAACTGCCAGTCCCAATTTCAGTGTCATGGTGGCATGGTTTAGATTCTCCCCACCTCTCCCTCCACAGTGCATTCTCTTACACTTATCTACATGGAAATTTGTCTCCTGTGTTTTTCTGTGCTCACAGAGTTTGGTGACTTGAGTTACTTGCTAGGGCATGGCATTTGACTACATGAAAGAGCATGGTATCATTCACAGACTGGGACATTTATTACTCTCTCCCTTCTCTAAGTCATTGATCAAGATGAATAAAGCTATTTTTTCCTGCCCACTGACTTGTGCACACACCTGACTCTTCTCCATCCTGATAATTGTCCCTTAGTCTGTATACTTTGCATGATGCCCTTGAAAAAGACCATAGATAAGGACTCCAGACCTGTGACTGCTTGATTTCTTTAATAACATAACCACATAAAGCACAATCTATGCAAATTATGGATATATGTTATTGTATCCACTTCTAAAGCTACAATTTAATGGATTATGCATTTACTATTTAATCATTATAGCCAAGCTTTGCTTCTGATTTTTGTCAGAAGAGGCAGCACGCAGACATCATTTAAAGAAGTAAAAACTCTGAAGACATACTATTTGAAGTACATAATGTATGCATTCTTATAAGTATTTCTGACTAAAGTGGAATATGGCTCTCAGAGGATATCTTTAGAGGGGATTTTTTTCCCTCCCATTAGAATTAATTTGTTGAACAGAAATAGTTATAGCATGGTATGGAGAATATAATTTCCTGTCACACTTGGAACAAATCTTAGTCAAGTAAAAACTTTATGATGATATACAGTTCTTAATAAAGGGAGAAAACACTTGATGGAAGTACCTTTTATGTAACGTTTTTCATTGAGACTTTTGTTGAATTACAGTAAACTGTAGTTTATAATTTATGTCATATATCGTGTGAACAGTAAACAGATAAGGTAAGAGATGAAAAGTTAGTCTGTTAAAACTAAAAGAAGTTTGGCCATTGAGTGGAACAACCACCTTGATTGTTAATGTTTGCAGAGACCACTACCATACTCTCCCTGACTCAGAGGGTTGGCAGCTAACCCATAGAGATTTCTCTGAGGACGGTGATGTCTTTCCCCTTGTCCTATTGCTATTTGTGGTGAGGTAATATTCTAGCCAACAAGGATCATACTCATGTTTGCTTAAGTTAATATATTTTCTGCTCCATCTTATTTGCTAGCATTTCTATGTAGGCAGCACTCAAAATTATCTGTTATTTGATTTTAAAGTTATCTAATTTATCAACTTGTCACTTTAGAATCAAAATTTTAAAAATGTGAAGCTATTAGAACAAAATAATATTCAGCAGATTTAAAATCCCATCTGTTACTGTAAAGTAGCTACAAGTACTACTGGTAACAGACCTTAACTCTAAATATCTGCATTTGCATTTACAGCTGAACATTTGTAGTATTGCATTGCAAGAAAGTTGAACTTGTACTTTGCCACAGCCACGAACTAAACAGGTATCAGAATTTTATTTTATTTTATTTTATTTTATTTTATTTTATTTTATTATTTTATTTGTGAGTTTTGTCAACAGGTATTAATCTTCAGGATTCCAAGTTAGTATAGCTGTAAACAGACACTCACTTCAAAACTATATACAGTAGCTACTTGAATTTTCTTGTCTGCTATTTTGACTTTGTAATAGTCTGGCATGCTCCTGTTTCATCTTTATCTGAATATTTGCATGTTTTCAGTATATGTTACATTGGTGCAACAGTTTACAAGGACAGAAGGCTTATGCTATTCCTGTAATATTGCAGAACTTACTATAAAATATAGTCGGTTTACTTGTTAGGGAAAATTGTCCCTCCTTCTCTATCTCATGCTTTCAGATATTTCTAAGTTCTCAGGATACTTTTTTGCCAAAATGCAAATAAATACTTGTACAGATTTTCTTAGATATTTGACTGAAGTATTCTGCTTGTTAATCTGGTAGCCTTCTTGCTTGTTACGAATTTTCCTAGTTCAAGGACTTGTTAGATGTTAGTGGCATAGCTCCAGTATAATCAGTAGTATTATAATGATGCATACCAGCTGGGGAATAGAATTTAATAGTGAATTAAACTACTTGTACTCAGACATTCAAAGTAACCTGAAAAAGAACTCTTAAAGCTGATGTTATCTTTTTTTTTTCTTTAATTCATCCTGAGAAAGGAGGGTTAAATATATGAAAAAAAATGAGTCAGGAAAAATAACAAAATATGATTAAAATTTGTTTAGAATAGTAAAAAATAGAATATTTTGGAAAAATGAACAAAATAGAAGTGATCTAGGTCTCTTCCCTCTCTTTTTGTCTAATGCTAATTCTGAAAATTGTGCTGCAAATTCCATTTTACAGCATCTGCAGTCTGGATCTATGTTGACATAACCAAACAGAGAAAAATACGGTTATGCATGTGATTTTTTTAAATTCATATGGAATGAATGTAGTATAATTGAGATTGTCAGCTATTTGCCACAATTTATAATAAAATCATGTAAGAATTGAGTTATGTGCACAAAAAAATCTTGCATGACGTTCCAGGTGACTTCCTTTGCCATTTAAAAAGTAGACTGACCCTGATGATGAGTATAACCTGTAGGAAAAATCCAGGATCAAGAATTGTGGGTTTGTTCCATTTTTTGTTCATCCTTGTGCAGTGACATATATGTTAAAATATGCTATTAATAAAACACGCTTAAAAACACCTTTCAGATCTCAGTGTTTCTCAAAGAGTAGATATTTAAATTATTCTCTATAGTCCAGATAAATTAGCAGTAATTACATCTCTCAAACAGAGTCTTTGGTATCACTGAGTAGGTGGTAAGAGTAGATGACTTAGAGCTAAGACTGAATCCTTTACAAGAATTGCCTCTGTACAGGAAGACATTAAAGAAAGCAGCAAATAGCCCTTATCATTTTGAAAATAAACCTGAGAAAGTTGAGAGGTACATTCAGTACTCTCTGCAAAAGATGTTCTGTTCTCTGGCAGTTTTAGTTATAATATTGTGTAGAATAACCAGATGTTTTTTCTAGATATTGGCATTAAATTAAAACAAAAGCAAAAAAAAATAGAGAAGAGAATTTTGGCTTCCAACTTCTCAATAAATCTAGCAAGGGAACAAAAGCCAAGTATTGTGTTTGATTGTTTGTTTCTACAAAAATGCTATTCTCTTCCTTAACTTGATTTTGTAATGTACTTAGTTTGACGGGATTTGAATTTTTTTCATTAACGTCGATGCTAGTGTGCTGAGTGAAATCAA
This sequence comes from Limosa lapponica baueri, assembly GCA_002844005.1. NCBI lineage: Eukaryota > Metazoa > Chordata > Aves > Charadriiformes > Scolopacidae > Limosa > Limosa lapponica. The sequence goes on along the minus strand of KZ508751.1, from coordinate 10,277 downwards.
ACCCTTGTCCAGATGAGCCATGTTGAGAAAGATGGGCTGTTTCTTTGTGCTAATATTGAAGAGATTTTGAATAAAAGAGTACGAGTCTGAAATTTAAGAGAATGCTTGTTTCCTTCTTGTTCTAGCCATTGCACTCTTCAGTATACAGACTCTGAGCCTCAATTAATCCATGTGTTATGAAAATTGTGTGCCAACATATTGTTTATGAAAGTGTTATGTGACTTCTGAACAGTGGGTGCTAGTGTTGTTAGGATCTGAAGCATGAAAATATGATAAATGAAAATGCATTTGAATGACAGGACCATTATTTAAGTTGGAGGCTCTAAAAAATTGTCAGTATATGAAGGACCGCAGAAGTAACCAAAATTCAACAATCCAAACCAAGCATAATTGCTCTTCACTTAAAAATAAAAATTCTCTTCCCAAGGGAAGAAATTGGTAAAGGAATAATTACTTCATGTGACTCTTCATCTTCTCATGTCTTTTCTCAAATATAAAAATTTCCAATTGCATATTTTCTCTGTAGTACTCTTCCTCTTTTTACCTTGCCTGATGCTGTCTCGGGTGTTTTGCAGCGTCTTTTTGCACACTGCCTTAATTTTCTTCACTGATGTGTCTTTGGATTTTTTTGTTGTTTTCTTTAAATGATCTTTATATGCACAATGGTTCTAAAAAGTTTTTCTTTAACTTCTGTACTAATGTCCTGCAAAAGGAGAGTGAGCTGTGCCAAAAAGCCAAAAGAACCAAAAACAACAGGAAAAAACCCACACACTACCAACAAGCAACACCCCACTCCCTTACCCCTAATTAAATAGAAAACTCGCTTTTGAATCTTCAAGAACCACCAGAAAGCAGCATACAAAGGGGTTTTAAAACTGTAATTATAAGGGCTTTCCTCCAGGTGGACAGCTACTATTGTTTTAAAGCATATCGCCTCTGTAGGATGGGTTAGTATGTGGTCAGTTATATCTTCTAAATTGCAAAATCTATGTGGGAATCTGCTGACTGAGCAATTGTAGCTGATTTTTCTCTCTTGAGGAAAGACTAGTTTCTGACCCGTGTTCCACGGCTATGCTGACATAGAGTGTGTTCTAATCCAAACCATTGCCTGTTTCCAGAAAAATGGAGCCTGTGTGCAGGCTTGGGCTGGGACTGGCCCTCCCATCACCTCTCCACATGACAAATAATCAAGCTTTATTCAAATGGATTCCCTGGTAGGAAATTTGGGTGTTAATACCAGTGGTGCAATATGAGAAACTGGACAGCCAAGTCATTAGTAGGCCCTTCTAAGCTCTACGAAATACATGTTCTGCAAACATTTTCTTGAATTATTAACCTAGATTGAATTTTCTTTATCCCTTACTTTGCTTCAGCATGTGACGTAATGGCTTATGTGAAGAAAGTACTAGGATGAAGTCCAAGTTTGGCTGAAACTAAAACAAGTCAGTAATTAGTTGTACTTACATTCCCATATGGCTCTGTGTTTGCTTGCTTGCCCTGTTTATGAGCTAAACTGATAGACAGAAATCATTGAGTCACAGACAGGGAGACAGCATGCAAAATGACAAACTCAGATGGTACTTATAAAGATGTGAGCAGCAGACAGTGAAAACATCAATTAACTAGGAAATGATAAGTTCAAAGACAACGGAAACAACACTTAATCTCTTGAGATATTTTCCCCCTCAAAAAAAAGTGATATATTCCACAAAATTTTGGTTTTAAGTGAATTGGGTACTTCTGGAAACTATTTTCTTAATCAAAATTCACAAGTCAAAGCCATCAGTCAGTAGTGATCGTATCCTGTAAGCTGAAAATACTTATATGGATATATTTTTTTGTAGTCAGTGCTGAAGGAATTCTTTTGCTCAGTGGTTGAGAAATACCAAGATTAGGGAATGTTTTGCCCATTTATACTAGGTAAGTATTAAATATCTATAACGTACCCAAACCCCCGTGCCAGCCAGTGAATAAATTTAACCCTACATAAAAATAGGTAAGAATTCTGGCAACCACAGCATAAGCTTGATGGTTCTTATCTGAAGCTAAATAAGCTGTAACTGCCTGTCAGAACAATGCTCCAGATATTAACAGGGATTCTTTTGCTTTGTGTTTATCACTTTCCTGATCGGTGGGTTTGAATTTCTTGATATTTTCTGTTTCTAAATTTCACAAAAGCCCTTTCTGCTTCATGCTATAGTTCTGAAGTGTACCACTTCATGCTGCATGAGAAAAATACAGCAGCCAGTTTAGAAGATGAGAGCAAATTCTGACTTTATAAAGTGAAAATCCTGCTAAGTATCAAGCCTTATTCATCTTATTTCAGGCAACTTGCTTAAGAAGCCTAAGGCGACATTTGTTTTTAATATGAAATGTACGTACAAGTCTGTCTCTTGTAATTGAAAATGTTACACATTTATGAAAACTAGAATGGGTAAGTTTCTCTTTCAAATTTAATACTTCGGCATGAAGTATTAAACTTGCCTGATTTGGGGAATTTCTAAAATCATAAAGAACATATTGGATTACTTTAGTCACCTCAACAGAGGGAAGTATTTTCACATGCTTGTGTTGAATTAAGATGGGCTAAATGAAAAAAAAAAAAGAAAAAAGAAACGATTAAATCCCTTATCTTTCGTGCTAAATATGATGTAATTGTTTTAGCTTACCATGTTCCATTATGAATGCGTGTTATTCTTGTCTATGAAAATGTTTGCTCCAAAAAGGTGCCACTGAAATGCCGTCCAGGGACAATAAACTGGAATGTAAAAGCTATTGATTTCTGTTGTGCTTTATTTCATACAAAAGATAAAATGACCTTGAAATCATACCTGAAAGAAGGACTCTTCATCTTAATTATCTTATAGGGTTAGATCTAAAGGGAGTAATCAAAGAGCTTGTGCCCATGGATGAATTAAAATTGTGTGGATGGTAAAGAGAACTAATACGAAAAATTAGTGGTGGCTGGTTTAGTTATATGTTCTACAATAAAGGCATAACTGTCCCCGCACTGTGAAATGGGAGTAGGACCTGATACTGTTTTCATAGCAGGCAGCCTTGCTTAATATAGATGGCATTGTCTTTTTTAGTAAGTGCCTGAAGTATTGTTCACTTGCATTATTCTGCATTCTGTGTCATTCTCATTTTTCTATACCTGTATGTAGAAAACCAGAAGATTAATAATTCATACAATTTTTATTTTTTTTTTTTTCAGGAGTAAGAGTTTCCATTTTCTTTTCTGTCGGATTCAGTAAGGCCTTCTGTGGCTGGTAAGTCCTCTTTTCATTCAATCGCTCTGTGGCACTTGATGTTTATTTGATGTCTATTTTGAAACATAGCTGCAGAGAGATTATATGGAAGGCAGTAGGATTAACATTAAGTATGTGCTTGGGTGCACGGAACCTTTGCAAGTGGAGAAGAGCTGAAAATGATACCAGTACTCAAGGTCTGGGATAGGGAGGATGGTAGACTTGTTGACAGTTACAGCAAAACAGGAGGGAAGGAGTTGGGAGAAGAGAAGTAGAGCTGGTTTTGACATGCTGATTTTCATTTGGCAAGAGGACATCTGGAGAAGATTCTGTAGAAGCAGTTTGAATTACAAGTGTGAACAAAAGGGGAGTGAGTGAGGAGGAAAGAAATCTGGGAATCATTGACACAGAGATTGTAATTCAAATCCTTGAGAATAGCTAGGGTTGCCCAAGGACAGCCTTGTTATGCTGTGTGCATACTACAAAGCATATTCCGTCTTAAAAATATAAATGTTCTCACCTAGATAATAATTTTGTGAAAGTTGAAATGAGAATAATCTTGAAACATGGATATCTATTGTTCAAACTTAAATTTACAATACTTACATATCTAGTAAAATTATGAATAATTGCAGAAATCCATAATTTAAAAATATCTTTTCACTGGACAGTAGGATGTCTTCAGAATTACAATGGTAAAAAATCAAGGTTACTTCACTATGTAAAACTTCCCTGAACACGCAATGGGAAACATGATAAAACATTTCTGGTTTTAGCAAGGAAGTATAAAAGAATTCTCTTGCAATAATGGTTCGTTTTATGCACTGCACTTTCCTTAAAAAAAAAAAAGGGCAAAAAAAAAATGGCAATAATCCCCCATGTACAAGGTACTTTTTAAATATGAGGAATTTTTGTTACCACGATTGTCTGAGAAATGCATCTAATTCTGAGTTTCACACGCCTGGAAGTTGCTGTTCACGCCCAGTGATAAAAGCCATGCAGAATACTGACATAACTGGGTGTACTGTAGTTCATCTCCTGCTGACGTGTCTGTCTTTTGGACTCAGAAAACATCAGCTGGTCAGAACACTGCAGTTAATAATAAGCGGAGAAAAATATCAAGAGTTAGTTTCTTCAGACACTGAGGCTTGTGATAAGAGTCGGGTTATTTGCTTCTGGTTAGAACTTATTTAGTCTCTTTTTCACGAATTAAAAAAAATGTCATATAGCTACTCTTTCTGCATTTATTATTTACTGGTACACAGGGTGTTATTTTTTTCCCCTTCTGTCTAGTCCTAGTTGCTTTTTTTAGTTGTTTTATCATCCAGAATTTGTATACATTGTTATCTGTCCTCTTTCTTTCGGTATGAAACATCTCACCTGGACCATGCTTAATTTTCAGTAAATACAGGTCTTGCTTTAGAAACATAATAATTTTCTTAGTCTTTAACTGTAGTTGATATTTATCATTTCAAGTCTGCTTGGGTTTTTCTGCTTGAACTGCACTGTGCTGAAGAACGGTCTGATCAGGAAAATAAACGCTTTGGTTTTTATTAACAATGTTCAAAATATGCAGTGTTAAGAACTGAATCAGAGTGTTCTGTTCTGACTGAATATTCCAGTTTACACTGAAATTAATGCAATTTCATGGAGGAATAGTGTCTTAATGTTGGATTTCAGAAAAGGAAAAAAAGTATATTCACAGAATCGTCATGTGGTTGCCATCCTTTGTCATAAATGCGGGTGAATATCCAGAGTTTTCTGGTAGTATTCACAATCTGTAGCTCTATTGTAGGCTCTTAACTGAAGGTCTTCCTTTTTCTGAGAAATGATCACACACTGCAATATGTGAATCAGATTAAATAAAAAAAATAAATCCCCAAAGCTCTGGTATTCAAATTCAGACCTGCATCCCAACTTCCCCCCGACTGTTGAAGGTCATCTTTTGCCTCTTGTTGGTTGAGTTCTTGTGTCTCCTTTCTGAGTCTGGCAGAGGAATTGAAAGGAACGTCGGCTCAGGAACTGGAGGCTTATAAATAGAATCTACTCTGTCTATTTATATTCCTTCATAAAAGGTAGCTGCTGGTGGCTTCGTTAAACAGCTGCTTGCACGCCCCATAAAATGGATTAACTTTCTCTTTCAGTGTAAAGATTAAATTGAACAACTGAGCTCTGAAGTGAGGTTTATCTGGCAGAAGAATGTAATACCTGGTACTCTGGAAGAGCTATATGAAAACAAACTGTGGAGCATTATACTGTTGTTCTTGAATGGCAGAGGATGTGGTTACAAGGTAAAAGGCACACAAGAGAGCAACCTACTTTGTTCTTGATTATTTTTACAGAATAATTGGGAAGGCCTTTAGTACTCAATGAATCCTTAAATAGAAATTCTGGTGACTCAGAAACTTCTTGGATGTTAGTGTGTACACAGTTACCTTCAATTGTTGTTTCAGAGATTTTCAAGTTGATAGTTGGCATGTAGAACCCCATAATTACCACCCAGGTGGTAGATGTCGGTGTCTGGTGAAGTTTCTGGGTAAACTGCTCTCTTGATAGCAGTTTAGTGGCTCCTTTTGGCTTGAGTATTTGTATGTATGTAAATACTCTTCCTAGTATTTACAGACAGCATAGTGCTGTAGTATTGAAAACTTTATTCCAAGAATTTATAGGCAGTAATGATTGTGCAAAGACTTAATGATGAAGCAGATAAATGTGTTCTAATACCACCCAGCTCTTTTCTAAGATAGCTCTGACCATCCTGTACTGCGTAGACTGCATAGGCGCCCCTCTACCTGGTTTTGCATTATCCAATATCTAAGCATACAAGAGGTGACAACCATCACCTTCTCTGTAAAGTGCAGTTCATTATTCTTGTTGGTTTGGCAGTTGCTGTTTCTGGCAGCAAAATAGTCTCGCTTCTGTCTCTTAAACCTGAAGACGGGTTTGGACAAATCCATCTACAACAATAATACTCTGCCTCTGGTTTTTAGCTCCTTTTTAGTTTGGGTCTGTTTTGAATTTCCCACTGAGTTAAGTCAAATCTGGACTCGAATACCCCCAAACTGTTTGGTTTGATTGCTCATCTATGAAGAAGAGACAAATGGTGCAATGCCAAAAATGTTGTTTCTGATATCGTTTTCACATTTTTTTCTTTCATTTTCTCCTGTCTAATAATTTTCTTCAAATGTCTTTGAAGCACAGTATATTTTAAGGTTTCTGTAGTTTTATCATTTGTGAGATACTAGCAGATCAGAAGTTTGGCAACCAAAATTCATATGGAATTTCCACTCAAATTCTTTTTACACATAAGAAACTAATACAGTGTGCTAGGACAGAAATAAAGCAGTACTATAGTGTATGAAGTAACTGATGCTAATATGATTTTTTTTTATTTTTATTGAATCCTTAGTTACTTAGCACTGCACAAAATAGCTCCTTTATTTCATCCTGGGGTTTTGTTCCTGCTGGGATAAACTTGTTCCTTTTCTGGCTCTTGCGTTAGTCATTACATTAGAAGAGGATCTCTGTTAGGCAGGAGAAAAAGGAAAAATCTGGAATTGAATTAGTCCCAGAGCTCTCCTCATGAGAGCAAAAAGGCAAAATTTCACTTCATTGCTCATGGCATAAAAAGGAGACAAATCTTGTCTGCAGATGTTTTTTCAGTATTCAGGGCCACACCTGGTGCAAGAGTTACACTACGTATGGCTATGAAGCTCTTGCTAAGAGGGGGGAAAAAAAAGCAGCAATTCACTGGAGGAAAGAAACAGCCTGCATGTTGGGAAATGGTATGTTGCTGTAGCTATGTTTCACAGCACTGCTAATGGACTTGAAGAGTAATGTGCTACCCATATAGAACAATACGTGTAGCTGAAGCCTCGTTTCTCTATAAGAATACGAATATTAGGAGTTCTGCAGTAGAGTCCTTTTGTGTATGTTTATTGTGACATGAATAATTGAGAGGAAAAAATAGCTGGATTTTTGATATAATTTTAGTATTAACTATGTGGAAGGAACACTTCTGTCATTAAATGTAACCATAAACTCGCAAAAATGTCTTCATGTTGTGGTCATTTTTCAGTTCCCCGTTGTTCACATATTAACAAAGAATGAGTAGATTGTGAGTCTTATTTTAAAGGCAGTTTATGGTTGGTTGCTGTTGAGAGAATTCCTGTGGAACTAGCTGTTCTCAAGGAGCTGTGTGTTTAGGCTAAGGGGACTGAAAATCAGAACTGTTGACCTCTGTTCCCAGTTCTTCTGCTAACTTAATGTGTGGCCTTGTCAGAGGCTTAACCTCTGCGCCTCAGCCTCAAATTATTTAGAATGAGCATAAAAATTAGATTTCCTCTGAGCTGTTCTTGGTATAAGAGTGCATCTTGAGACTGGAATGAAAAAGTACTGCTAAAATGCAAAGTGATTCTTATTGATAAATAAGCTGGATTTGCCAATGCCTCTGTGATTTAAAAAAACCCCCACAGTGTTAATAACTAAGCTGAGCTCACCTGTTAATTGCCTGCAGCATATAAAACTGCAGTGGTCAAATAGTCACTTTGGTGCTGGGCATGACTGTGCTATATGAAAGCTTTGGAGAACTGTTGCTGCTGACTTCCTCAAGTTTATTGATGAGGTGGTTTATATGATGAGGTCTACTATTCCATCTCTATTTTCTGTTGCTCTTTCAAGAAGAACATTTCTGTATAAATTTTAGGAAGTGACTAGCTTTATTCTGCTTCATTAAGGGTAATCATATCAGGTTAAAAGTGACAGCACTGAAGGGCTGTGTGTCCCTCGTGCCCTCATGTCCCTTAGGGCCACTTGTGAGCTTGAATGCAGATGCAGATCAGTATGGTATAATACTGTGCAACATTGAAGTTCTCTCTTACGTAGCATGTGCAAAGCATTGCTGTGAAAATAACTTCTCGCACGGAGTCAAATCAGCATAGCACTGAGCCTGGGACAACCGTAGAGAACTAGTTAGTTTTATGGCTCCTGGATTTGGATTAGTTTATCTGCCATTAAATCAGGGTATGCTTAAATCATGTTCAGGATACATATGTCCAAAATAGTCTCTGACTGCTTGTTGTGGGCATAGAGGGTTATCTGCACAGCCATGTCAGTCTGTAGTCTGGAAGGGCAAAATATTAAAATTAGCAGCGTAAGATTTTACTCTTGACCAGCATAAATTGAAGAAGAAGAAAAGAAAATATTTGTATTTAAACAACTACTTGAGAGGTAGAACATGCAGCTGAACTTCCAGGCTAAATTCAGAACTGGTATGTCTGGATGAATGTGATTAAAGGAGGAAATCTAGTTTTGACCCAGAGATTTTATTTCTCTGAGCAGACATTTAAAACAGGAAGATGTGTAGAAATAGATGCAAAATGTCCGTGCTGTAGCCTGGCAAGTGGGAATACCATATGTAATCTATTATAAGATGAATGGCATGTTGAGAAATTATTCAAGCTGGCTAATTTACAGAGCTCTAATTCACAGAGTTCTAATTCCTGGAGAATACCAACTGAACCAGCAAGCTTCCTATTAAAACACTATAGACCTATGTGCATGTGTGTGTGTACATATTTAGTTGTCATATTACAATAGCAATAATGATTGGGGTTCAAGACATTTCCTGGGACTTAGAGATCAACTGGGATTCAGATTCTGAAGCTCAGCCAGGTGCCATCAGCTCTCACCAGCCAGTCATTAATCCCCAGGAAATGCTTTGCGCTTCAATCTGTACTCCTTATCTGAAAGTTCTCTTGCTAGGATTTCAACTGTGTCTTAAGATCTTGTTAATAATTAATTTTCCATAGGAACTAATGGCTTCAATAAAATATAGCGTTTCCCCCCTGTGTCTTTAGCACTTAATGAGCTTCAAGTTATATATGATGCGTGAAGTTGCGGAGCTGCGTTAACTCCAGAGTTTGGCCCCACACTGAGGTTTTCCGTAGTATTTTTGCAACATCAGGCAGTGAGCTTGTTAGGAGTTCAGCTGATTCTCATAATGGATGTCTCCCTTCAAAGTCTGTTCTTCCTGTATTTATAGAATTTCAATGGAAGAGCTGTTAGCTGTTACCCTGAATGTGTTTGGAGGAACAGGATTTTTATGTGCCTTTTTTAGTGTTCACATACCAAACTTTTCTGTGGAATACCGGGACTGGGTTAATAGGGAAAGGCACAGGAAATGTTAGAGGAAGGTGCATCCGGGGAGTGTATTTGCCCATCCCTTTTAGGAAGTGACAATCTAGTTCTATGTCATGTCAGTCAGCTTAAATCCACTTGATGCGGCCAGTTTCCTCCAATTCATGGTTGTGTAAGTAGAGCACTGATAGGCGTTTCTTTTCTAAGTTTCAAAGTCCCCTTCTAGGAAAAAAAATGCTATAATTCCACCATTTCCTGCAATTGTTCTACCTTAAGCTGAAGAAGATACGTGTATAGCTGGGAAAAGGCAGGATCCTGGAACTCTTAATTGCCTTTGTTACCTGATCTGTTGCCAGAGGGAGGGGAGATGTGATAAGCTGTGACATCTTCATCAATAATGGAATTTTACAGCAGTATATTAAACTGGACAGCCAGCTGAGCAACAAGAATTTGAATATATCTCTCTGTTCGTACAAGTGTAGAAATCGGAATCTGACTCCCATTCTCCTGCAAACCCGTTCTATAACTTTTACTTTGATGACCACATGGTAAGATTTAAGTTTACTATAGCTACCACCTTGTCAAGATGAATATCTGATGCCCAGCCATTCCTTATCCCAGTTTGGTTTAGCAGCTGGAAGACGCTGCTGAACTGTTATGCCTGTGTAGCCTGTGTGTATGTCCAAAACATATTATAAGAAATATCTGCTATGATATATTGCACAGAATAAAACACAACTCAAATCCTTTCAGCTGCATACCATTGAAAATAGCAAAAAAAAGAACAATTCCGTTTTACTCTGGAGAATGTATCTCCAGGTAACTAAACTGTTAGCATAAAGTACAGTTTAGAATTGAATGTGCATGTTTTTAGGGCTTAGAGTAATTCGA